>JAKUCV010003609.1:0-10114 GCA_028386065.3 Turnera subulata
GAGGGAAGAAATGGAGGGTGGGGATCTTTATAGAGCAGGGAGCAGTCTGCGTAGAGGGAGCTCTTTGGCGTGGAGGAATGATAATTCAGGAATCTTTCCAACATCTAATTTCGGGTATGAAGAAAACGATGAAGAGGCTCTAATGTGGGCAGCACTGGAGAAACAACCAACCTATGCCCGTTTAAGGAGAGGTGTACTGCCAACATCTGCAGGTGGAGCAACCGAGATTGATGTGCTTAATCTTGGGTTCCAAGAAAGGAAAAACTTGCTGGACAGGCTGGTGAAAGTTGCTGAAGAAGACAATGAGAAGTTCTTGCTCAAGCTAAAGAACCGTATTGATAGGTAAGAAATTAAATATGTTACTATATCTTTGTTCCTTGTTGGCTTGCTTATATTCTGTTGTTTAGACAGAGAACGAGGATGTAAGGATTTCGAGTTAAACTTCTATGAAACGTTTAGCCTTCTCTGTTTACATAAAAGGCACACTTTTTCCAACGCTTGGGACTAATAAATAAATAAAACTAAAATGTATTTAAGGGATTGGAATAAAGGGTTGTATAAAATAAAGATAAAATTTATTTAGTGCGCCTAAAACTTGGCAACAAATAAGTTGAAACGAGTAGACAGATATTCTTTTTGGTAAGAAACGAGTCGACACATACTGGGGAAGGAAGGGAGCTAGTGACAGAAAGGGCGACTCTGTCTTGGCTATTGATCAGTTTCTGTTGTTGTTGTTGTTGTTGTTGTTGTAATATGTGTTTCTGTTTATTATGCAATAATTTCAGTTACCAGTTTCTTGTTTTTCTAGGGTTGGTATCCGTGTTCCGACGATTGAAGTGCGATTTGAGAATCTAAATGTCGAAGCAGAAGCATATGCAGGCAGCAGAGCTTTGCCCACAGTCTTTAATTACACTGTTAACATTTTCGAGGTAATTAACATGCAAAGACATACTTCTCTTCCTACTGAAGCAATTAGTTTACATTTAGTTTACTCTACTCATGACTTTGTGATCTTGTCCTTATGTGTTCCTTTGTTCTTGATATTGAAGGGTCTCTTGAATTGCCTCCATATTCTTCCTAATAGAAAAATACCTGTTCATATCCTCAAGGATGTCAGTGGCAGCATCAAGCCATCGAGGTAAGAACATTGTGAACTGAATCTGATTGCTTAAGGCTTTTGTTATCCAATATCTGAATAATTCATCCTGTTTTATGCTCAAAGCAGAATGACTTTGCTTTTGGGTCCTCCAAGTTGTGGAAAAACCACTCTTCTCTTGGCCTTGGCAGGAAAGCTTGATAGCTCTTTAAAGGTGACAATTATATATGTTGTCTTAATCGTAGCTATACACTTATAGTTGATTCTCTTTATAGTGAGATGTTTGCTGTACAGCTTTCAGGGAGGGTGACTTATAATGGCCATGACATGAATGAGTTTGTGCCTCAAAGAACAGCTGCCTACATCAGTCAACATGATCTGCATATAGGAGAAATGACAGTAAGGGAGACTTTGGCCTTCTCTGCAAGATGCCAAGGGGTTGGAACCCGTTATGGTGAGCTCAATTGAATAGTTATTTTTCCCTGATTCATGCAGCCCGTTGAGATATCAGCTCAATCTTTTGGTAATTTGCAGAGCTATTAGCTGAATTGTCTAGAAGAGAGAAAGCAGCAAACATCAAACCTGATCCTGATATTGATATTTTTATGAAGGTGAAGCTTCCTCTCTGGTTGATGAAAATCTTTTCTTTATGGTTCCCTAGCCAAACAACTTGCATATCTAATGCTTGCTTATTGCCGTGATTCCTGCTAGTACAGGCGGCAGCAACAGGAGGTCAAGAAACTAGTGTGGTCACAGATTACATTTTGAAGGTACTTTCAACATCAAATACTTCAATTGTCAGCACTGTTATTGCTGTAAAATTAGTTTACTTCAGGGAATCCTTCTCTTTACATGCCATATGCTATGCATACAAATCCTAATAAGCATGCATCAATCACTAGTCTTGAATAGCCAGTAAGATACATATTCCTGGTCTTCCTAATGTTTTTTCAGGTTTTGGGACTGGAAGTATGTGCAGATATAATGGTAGGGGATCAAATGCTAAGAGGTGTTTCTGGAGGACAAAGAAAGCGTGTTACAACAGGTAAAGAAATTCCGTTTCTCACATCTCTAAAAACAAGGAGACATTTACCATCCAGAGAAGTAAAATCCTGAACATTCAAATTGCAGGTGAGATGCTGGTTGGACCAGCAAACGCACTGTTTATGGATGAGATATCAACTGGCTTGGATAGCTCCACTACTTACCAAATTGTGAACTCCCTGAAGCAATATGTACAGATTCTTGAGGGAACTGCTGTCATCTCTCTCCTTCAGCCGGCACCAGAGACTTATAATCTCTTTGATGACATTATTCTCCTCTCAGATGGTCAGATAGTCTACCAGGGTCGTCGTGAGAATGTGCTAGAATTCTTTGAGTTCATGGGATTCAAGTGTCCTGAAAGAAAAGGCGTGGCAGACTTCTTGCAAGAGGTTATGCATAAAGGACACCATTTTTTTTATAATTTTGTATCTCTTACATTCTTGTGTGAGGCATCTCACTTGGGATCATACTGAGTATCAAATTCTTTGCAGGTGACATCAAAGAAAGATCAAAGGCAATACTGGGCACTAGACCGTGTTCCTTACCGGTTTATCACTATCAAGGAATTTGCAGAGGCATTCCAGTCTTTTCATGTTGGAAGGACACTCGCAGATGAGCTTGCAACTGCGTTTGATCGGACCAACAGCCACCCAGCTGCGTTGATGACCAAGAAGTATGGTGTTAGCTCGAAAGAGCTGTTTAAGGCTTGCTTCTCAAGGGAACTCCTACTCATGAAGAGGAACTCATTTGTCTATATCTTCAAGTGCTGTCAAGTGTGTATACTTTAATTTCAGCAGTTAATTTTATTCCCCAAAGATATTCTTCAATATGGAAACTGACCTCTTTTCTTTTTTTCTGCCACTAGCTGACAGTAATCTCATTCATTGGCATGACACTATTCTTGAGGACTGAGATGCACCGTGATTCAGTAACTGATGGGGGAATTTATGTGGGTGTCCTATTCTTTCTTGTGACCACAGTCATGTTCAATGGTATGGCAGAGCTTTCCATGACCCTAGGAAAGCTTCCTGTATTTTACAAACAAAGGGACCTCCGGTTCTATCCTGCATGGGTGTATGCCATTCCCACATGGATACTTAGAATACCCATCACATTTATAGAAGTTGGCATTGCAGTATTCTTGACCTATTATGTTGTTGGTTTTGATCCAAGCGTAGGAAGGTAAAATTTGAACTATGCAGCAAACTTGTTTCGATATAACTACTAATTTATCTCTCCAGATAATCTTATGGTCTTTCCCTTAACTATTTTTGTAGGTTGTTTAAGCAGTTCCTTTTGCTGTCACTGCTCAACCAGATGGCTTCAGGATTGTTTCGAACTATTGCTTCAGTGAGCAAGGGCATTGTTGTTTCCAACACTGTTGCTTCTATTGTACTGCTTTTATGTTACACTTTAGGTGGCTTTGTCCTCTCACGAGGTATATCTAATAAGCAAACTGAATTTATATAAGGGATTGAGCTTTTAGAAAGAGTCCAAACACAAGAGCTATATTCTTTCTCAAAAGAAAATTCATTTTCTTCTATGTTCAATATTGCAGATGACATGAAGCAATGGTGGCTATGGGCCTTTTGGTTATCACCAATGGCGTATGCTCAGAATGCAATCGCAGTGAACGAGTTTCTTGGAAGGAGTTGGAGCCATGTAAACTGTTGCACGAAACCATTAGTTGATCCCTGCATTAACCTCTACTACACTCCAGCTAAAATGAATTTCCCTTGATATGATAGGTTCCCACAAACTCAACAAAGCCATTGGGAATCCAAGTGCTGAAGTCTCGTGGATTCTTCACAGAAGCATATTGGTATTGGATAGGAGTGGGAGCATTATTTGGATTCACCTTAGTACTGAATTTTGCATACACTCTGGCTCTGACATTTTTAAACTGTCAGTATTCTCACCTTTCTTTTCTTCTTGTTCATGCTTTACAGAAGTAAGAGCTTATTGTAGTTAACATTTTGCAGCACTCGACAAGGCTTCTGCTGTTATATTAGATGAACCTGAGGGCCATGAACTTGCTGGAACTGGAGAAGCCACAGGTACAAATGCTTATTCAGAGTTCTTTTATCTGTGTAGGACATAGTACAGAACTGAAGTTCTCAAAATATACTGGTCTAATTTTAATTACCACACAGACGGTGGGGATCAAATTTGGAGGAGGTCATCCAACTCTGCGCACAGGAAAAAGGGAATGGTTCTTCCATTTGAACCGCATGCCATAGCTTTTGAAGAAATTGTGTACTCAGTTGACATGCCACAGGTAACTCAAAAGTTTTGAACAAAAATGGTACCGTCTTTAATGTAATACAATAATGATATAATAACTTGCTCTATTATTTTGTATTGAGCCATACAGGAGATGAGAAACCAGGGTGTAGTCGGAGATAAGTTAGTACTATTGAAGGGTGTGAGTGGAGCATTTAGGCCAGGGGTTCTTACAGCTTTGATGGGTGTTAGTGGTGCTGGCAAAACTACTCTGATGGACGTGCTGGCTGGCAGGAAAACCGGTGGATATATTGAAGGGAGTGTCAAAATTTCAGGCTATCCAAAGAAGCAGGAGACATTTGCTAGAATATCTGGTTACTGTGAGCAAAATGACATCCACTCTCCAAATATTACAGTTTATGAGTCCTTGCTCTTCTCAGCTTGGCTTCGGCTATCCCCTGAAGTGGATGCTGAAACTAGAAAGGTAATTGTCTGTAACCCAAGCTTGTTTCAGGCTTCCCTTTATAATTGCAATCAACAAGGATAAGTTGCAAAACTGCAAATTCAATATGATACTGAATTTGATCAAGAGGGATTACAGTTCAAAGTAGGGGCTACCGCCAGCTTGCATTCTTTTGTCAACCACTCTATGCTTCCTTAGGTGGCCTCTCATGTCAAACCCCTAATAGTCTGCAACTTATGCTTGTTTTCAGTCTTCCCTTTATAATTGCAATCCATGTAAACTTATTAAGATGAGTTTATGCGCAGGTGTTCGTTGAGGAGATTATGGAGCTCGTGGAGCTGAATCCTTTAAGGCAAGCTATAGTTGGGCTGCCTGGTTTAACTGGTCTCTCCACTGAACAGCGAAAGCGATTAACTATTGCAGTTGAGCTAGTGGCAAACCCCTCAATCATTTTCATGGATGAGCCAACTTCGGGACTAGATGCAAGAGCTGCTGCAATAGTTATGAGAACTGTTAGGAACACAGTGGATACTGGGAGGACAGTTGTCTGCACCATTCATCAGCCAAGCATTGACATATTTGAAGCTTTTGATGAGGTAAGAAATGTTACCTTAATCACAATCAGTGGTTTCTTAAGGATTCTTCTGCATATATGGCTGATATATTCGATATGTTTAACATCCTATTGAAGCTGCTGCTGTTAAAACGCGGCGGACAAGAGATATATGTTGGACCCCTCGGTCGCCATTCTTGTCATCTAATCAAATATTTTGAGGTATGCGGTGATGAATTAACATGAATTTCAGAGGCCTCATACATTACACTTGAATCTTTTCAATTTTAACTAGCTAATGCTTCTATTATTAAAATCAAGGGAATTAGAGGAGTCAGCAAAATTGAAGATGGTTATAATCCAGCCACTTGGATGCTAGAAGTTACCACTACTGCCCAAGAAATGGCTTTGGGGGTTGATTTTGCAGAAATATACAAGGGCTCAGAATTGTATAGGTAGGTTTATCAAAATAGCCACCTTCTTGCAAAGATCTATAGATTCAGAGGTAAATTTTTTCTAAACTTCTTGCGGATTATGGCATATTTTCAGGAGAAACAAGCAACTCATCAAGGAACTGAGCACTCCTGCTCCTGGTTCCAAGGACCTGTATTTTGTCACTCAATACTCGCAGTCCTTTTTAACTCAATGTTTGGCGTGCTTATGGAAGCAACACTGGTCATATTGGCGCAACCCACCATACACTGCAGTGAGATTTCTTTTGACAACCTTAATAGGCATATTACTAGGGACAATGTTTTGGGATCTGGGCAATAAAATGTAAGTCACAACTCATTCTTTTTGAAAATAATCAATATTCGAAGATGTTCCCTGTCGGTTGGTAATTAAAAGGTATCAATCTGCCAACATATGCAGAACAAAGGTACAAGATCTCCTTAACGCAATGGGCTCAATGTATGCTGCTGTTCTCTTTCTAGGGGTCCAAAATGCAGCATCTGCTCAGCCTGTGGTAGCTGTTGAAAGAACAGTTTTCTACAGAGAAAGAGCTGCTGGAATGTACTCGGCCTTGCCATATGCATTAGCACAAGTAAGCAAAAAAAGAATAAGACTTTTCTAGTATACTACCAACTATTATTCGTAATAATTTGATCCTTCATTGCAGGTTATCATCGAACTTCCTTACATTTTTCTTCAAGCTGCAGTGTATGGCATCATAGTCTATGCCATGATTGGATTTGAATGGACTGTGACAAAGTTTTTCTGGTATCTGTATTTCATGTACTTCACATTTCTTTACTTCACCTACTATGGCATGATGACTGTGGCAATGTCACCGAACCAACACGTTGCGGCCATAATTTCTGCTGCATTCTATGGAATCTGGAACCTCTTCTCAGGATTCTTAATCCCATATTCGGTGAGTTCTGTTCTTCTTTTTCTTGCAGTAAAATCTATGATATATGTAGGTCTAATTAGCAGTTTGTTGTTGACTACAGAGGATGCCTATCTGGTGGCAATGGTACTACTGGATATGTCCTGTAGCCTGGACTTTGTACGGCTTGACAACATCTCAGTTCGGAGATATTAAGGAGAGTCTTGAAACCGGAGAAAGCGTGGACCAGTTTTTGCGTAGCTACTTTGGATTTAAACATGAGCTTCTGTGGGTAGTAGCAGCTGTTGTTCTTGGGTTTACAGTCCTATTTGCATTTACTTTTGCTATTTCAATCAAGTTGTTCAATTTCCAAAAACGATAAGTTCTTACCATCGTTGTTCTTGTATAGGCTGTTATTAAATCATAGATACTAGTATAGTTCATTATAGGAGGATTAGCTAGGAACTAAATTGGCAAAATCTTGCGATCTTGTGCATCTTTCTTTCACTAATTGACTCTGTACAAGAACTAAAATTGTCTTTTTTTACTGCTGGTAAAATATATATCGAAAGAGTGGAATTTAGTTTGTTTGTTTTTAATCTTGTGGTATGTGTAAATAGACAAAGAATTTGTAAATAAAAAAAAAAATATTGGTCCGTTGATGGACGACGTACCCATCAGACAAATCAAGTATGAGTCATTTGAAATTCAATTTTGGTCGCTGACAAGGGAGAAAAAAACTCTTCCAAATCCCTCTGATTAGACCATTATAGATCTCCCAATTCAACTTCTAATTTCTTATTAAATCTCGTACAATAACAATCCTTGTACTATCCAATGAAAATTTGCGAATCGCATCATCATGGACCATTCTTCAATTTTAAACTTCAAAAAGGATGTTCCCGGGACCATTCTTCAATTAGTTGGCCGATGAGAGTTTTCCTCCTGTCTTCATTAATTTGGAAAGTAGATGGATTACATTTCAGATTACACTCCACCACAAAAGACCCGGTTGATGGCATAAAAAAATTAAAATTATGAATACTAATCCTTAAGCATCAATTAACGGGATAGTATATATAAAAAAAGAATGGACCAAAAATATTCGTTGTCAATCAGTTTCTTCTTCTTCTTCTACATCTTTTTCTTTTTTTTATACATGCTATGGAATGATATCCCGTCATTTTTGTCCGGTAATAATAATGCCACATGCAATTCCAAAAAAAAATATTTAATCTACCAATGTACCCAAAAAAAAATAATTAAAACCGCAATCATATAAATTGCCACCACCATCGCATCACTCTATAGTCTACAGGCAACAAAGTAATTGCCAAGTTAGGGCCAAATCAATTAAGCATGGGATCCTCAGTAGCCCCAAAGCTTCCTGTTCTTGACTTCACCCAGGAAAACTTGGCTCCTGGTTCAAGTTCATGGCTCAAGGCTTGCTCTGATGTGAGGCAGGCACTAGAAGAATATGGTTGTTTCATACTCAAGTACAACAAAATACCTCTACAACTTATCGAGGCAGTCTTTGGTGTGTCAAAAGAATTGTTTGATCTCCCCACAGAAACCAAAATGCAAAACAGATATGATATTCCCTTGACTGGCTATGTTGGGCAGATCCCTAAGCTTCCACTCCATGAAAGCATGGGCATTGACAATGTCACAAGTCTCCAGGCAACTCAAGCTTTCACAAACCTCATGTGGCCTAATGGAAATGTTCGCTTTTGGTAATATATTCATCATACTTTACTACCCTTCTTCACATATTTCCACTACTAATTCATGCATGATAATCAATCAATTATTTATTTTTTTTTGATAGCGAATATGTTTATGAATATGCAAAGCTTGCATCGGAGTTAGACCAAATGGTGGCGAGAATGATATTTGAAAGCTATGGAGTAGAGAAGTATTATGATTCTTATACAGAATCTACCAGTTACCTTCTTAAACTACTGAAAAATAGGGTACCCAAAGGAGACGAGCCTAATTTAGGGTTTATCACCCACACTGACAAGAGCTTCACTACCATACTTCATCAGAATCAAGTAGATGGCTTGGAGGTAGATACCAAGGATGGTAACAAGATTAACGTGGAATTTCCTCCTTCATCCTTTGTTGCGGTGGCTGGTGATGCATTAATGGTGAGTGGTCTATCGCTTATTAACTTTTAGCTAGACTATACATGTACCTTTTTTTAAATATATATATATATTATATATATATACATAAGTTTTTCAAGTGGAATTGAAAAGGAATTGGTCACTTTAATGTAACGCAGGCATGGAGCAATGACAGAATTATATCTCCAACTCATCGAGTCATAATGAACGGGAAAATCGATAGATACTCCATGGCGTTGTTTGCCTTCAATACTGGAATATTGAGTGTACCAGAAGAACTTGTTGACGAGGAACACCCACTTATGTATAAACCATTTGACAACATTGGACTGCTTCGTTTCTATCGCACAGATGAGGGTTACAAATCCAAATGCCCCATCAAAGCCTATTGTGGAGTCTGAATCGGGTATTCACAATTATGGTTCCAACTTTAATTTGGATGTTTTATGTTATATATGTGTTTGAGTGTGATCAATATGTAGAAGTAATAATTAAATTTACTATAATTAGGGCTTGTGTAATTATGTCTCTTTGGTGAGAGGTTGAATCAACTCATGTAATTTCCTCCCTGATTTTTTCATCAGATCCAGCTATTCAAACAACTAACTGCTTTTACACAAACTTCAAATTAAGATCCCATGAACCCATAATTTCGTTTCGACCAGCTATACTTGAATTTGGGCAGTATAATGTAACTCAAGTCTTTAATGAACAAAATTTGTCCTGTTTAATTAAACCCAAAACGAAATTCAAGACAGTAAAGCTTCTTCAGTTGCAATTTGCAGAAGGGATTTGCATAGGATAGGAACTCCATATTTAGCATTTGATGAGGAGATCACGTATGGTTCATGTATAGCAGGCAAGATATCTTTCCCTAGACGTAGTAGAGGATGCAAATAATACTTGTTCTCTTTTTCTTCGAAGTTTTATTCCACGCATCTATAATATTAATATTACATTTTTCAGCCTCTTCGATATGGTCTAGAAGACAAATTAATCAGTTAGGATAAGACCTGGCACTGTCCTGATGCTTTTTGAATGCATTGTGCTAAAAATATTCCAAACTTAAAAGTTCAGGCCTGTTAGTCAAGTTAATGTATTTAATTGATATTTTAGGCAATTATTGATCATATTAGTTCAGATGGTTTAAGGTTAGATATGGGATCTTGTAGTGACCTTGACATCTCAACTAATTAATAAATACCCAATCAGTTTTTGGGACCAGAAAATGATTTGACAATGTATAATCCTGAAGGGAAGACGGCTGTATAACAAG
>JAKUCV010003611.1:0-23650 GCA_028386065.3 Turnera subulata
AGAATTGAACCTGGAATCCAAGATGTTTGTGGACTACCAGTGTGAATTATATGATTCTTTTGACTGGCTAGCTGTTGCATTTACCAATTTACTTTAGTTCATTGATACTCTTAAAAGCATTGGAGGCCAAGAGGGGGAGTGGGTTATCAAGTTCAAGTCTTCCCTTAATTATACAAATTCTTCAAAAAATGAAGTTATTATTACTTTGTAAATTCTTTTACGAACTAAGGTACTTGTAGAGTTCAAAGTTTTGGGATGATGCTTTTGATGAATGGTGGCACATATGGAATATATATTCTTCCTGTATTTGGTGATATTTTCTTGCACTAATTAGATTGTTTGTTTTTAATGTATCAATATTTTGTTTAGGCAGGAGCATATGCATGACATTGCTTGTGATTAGAATCTGTAACTGAAATGTCATGCATATCTCCTACTCGCTTGTTGTACCAGTATTTTGGTCATAACTATTTTTGTACTCCTTTTTTTTAATTGTTGTTTAAGGTTTTCTCATACATACCAATATCACAATAAAATAACATAAATTTTAGGGATGACAATGCCATTTGACTATATTATTCTTAATTTATTTACTAAATCTTTCCACTTACATGTTATTTTATGACAGGGATATAATTAGAAACTAAGCAATCAATACCACCCTGGAATTCTAAAGCCACAATTATTTTGAAACAAACTACTACTCCTAAAACATCAATTAAAAAAAATGGAGGGAGTACTCTTAGTAAACATGAGTTGAAGATCCAGAGGTCTTGTGTTAAATGAGCTTCATGAAAATTTAAGTATGAGTTCATTTTATATTCTTACAATTCAATTGGACATGTTTGCAAATAATGCTCCCTTTTGTAAACCCGAAGGTCCTGGATCTCTATGTCTGGTTGAGTTTCCGTTTGGAAGAATCATTTCCTGACCGTGAGCTGGCAGATTCCCAGAAGCGTATCTGCAGCCTGTGAGTGTGACTCGACCTTTCTCTTCATTGTTTTTCGTATTAGAATACCTGGTAATTTATTTCTCCTCATTGATTTTGCAGGTTAATTGAGGAGTTCTTGGAAAATCTAGGGTGGCAGAAGCCAAAAGCAAGAAAGTTGAGAACACTGAATCACTTACGTTCTTTACTATCCAAAGATGTTAGACCATATCTTTGAAATGATACATGTGTCATACCACAACAAAGAAAGTTCTCTCTCCATTCTTTTTTTTTTTCTCTGTGATAGCTTTTTAGATTTCAAGAGGTGCATGGAGCAAAAGCAGCTCCATTAGAATCTTGTCTCCTCTTCTTTGATCTTAGTGGGATAAAACTTGCGGTTGTAGGTTTGTAGCCATCCGATCCTCAAGGTATTTCTTGTTGGTTAATAGAAAAAAGTTATTAAAAGTATGTAGCTTCTCATTTGCTAAGTGATTTCCATCGTATTTTATTTTTCTTCAAACCTCTGTTGAAGAAATTTATTACTACAATTCTTTGCGTAGAGCTTGGTTATAGCGCTCTTTGATGATTGCTCCTGTGTATTTTAAAATTTTCCTTCTTTATTATCAACTGTGGATTGTTTAGGAACTCAATGCTTCATTTGTAATTAAGAAAATCACAATTAGCTTCTATTCCCCCAAAAAGCAAGCATTATTTCCCGCAGGGTCATACTGATAATCATTTTATCCCGTACTCTACTGCATCCTTTTGCTTCAGTAACATCGTTTGATTTTACCAACTATAGCAACAACACATTGCCAGCAGCGCATGAGTAGGTAGCTTCTATCCAAACAACTGACACAATTTGGAGATTGCACATGATGTGAAGAGTATGGGAAGATAGGCACCAAATTGCTTCATATGAGAAACAAGGACTGGGATTTTATGAGACTTGCCGTGATTGATGAACGTATTGACTGGTGTGTCGGTGGTTGGGTTGGCTGAATGGGTGGATGAGTGATTAGACAAGAAAGTGAAGAACTTTGGTAATTCACTTCATAAACAAGGGAAATAAGACACAAGATTAAAGCGGAAACTGGAAAGATTTCGATTGAAAACCCAATAAATTATGCTATCTTCTCTTTTGCCTGTACATCAACTTCTCAATCTTTGCTATAAGTTCAGCCTTGTTCTTCCCCTCGAGCTCGTTGAACAACATCTTATATAAGCTATTCTTTGGTGTCATCCCCTTCAGAACAGCTTCTTCAAGGTAGAAGCAAGCATGCTCCAGTTCCCCACTCTTACAAAGCCCTTTCACCAAAAGTTCATAAGTTGCAAGATCAATAGTGACATCATTCCTGAACATGTGATCCAAGAGGAACTTGAGCGCCTTCATGTTCCTCTTCCTGCAGCACAGTTTTAATAAAGGAACATAAGTCTGCATATTTGGCTTGCAAGGCTCCTCCCCCATCCTTTGGAGGAGATTTAGTGCATCCTCCTCCTGCGAGTGTTGGCAAGCTGAAGTAATCATAGTATTGAACGTCCACACATCACGAGCAATTCCGAGCTTTTCCATATTCTCAAAAGCATCCCAAGCATCCCTAATCCTTCCAGACAGACTTAACATATAAATGAACGAGCTATAGAACATAGCATCAGGCACAAAGCCCTTCCTTTTGAGTTTCTCATAGACCTCCACCACCTCATTTGTTTGCTCTGCTTTTCCACAAGCGTCCATAACAATAGTATATGTTATCTCATTGGGGTTGCATCCCTTCTCTTCCATCTCATCCAATATAGCTGCAACCTGTTGAAAATCTTTATCTTCGCAATAAGCTTCAATGAAATAATTGTAAGAAACAACACTTGCGAGAAACCCGCGCTTTTCCATTTCATCCATGATCCTCCTAGCATCATCCAACTCCCTTGCTTTGCAGAACCCACGTATCAAAATATTGAAACTATGAGAATCCAAAGGCAAAGAATCCTTGAACTCCACAGACGCACTATGAGCCTGTTCCACACTGCCTGCTTCCACCAATGCATCCATTAGCACATTCAATGAGTTGATGTCTCTATTCACACCAAACTCCTCTATTCCTATATAAGCATCAATAGCTTGTCTGTACTTGCCAGCTCTAGCAAGCCGCCTCATAACCTTGCTCATTGTCGATAACGAAACATACCCATCAAAATTCATATCCACAACCAACTCCCACATGTGACTAAACTTCTTGCATTTCCCAAATATATCAACCATGGAATCATACAATTCACGGGTATGCACGTAGCCTGTTTGATTTTTTGCCCAAGTGAACACCCCAAAGGCCAGGACCCATTGGCTACTAAACCTTTCCAAAAGCTGCGAAACCAAAGCGTTACTGGCTTTGATACCACACTCATTTAACGCTTCCACAACTCTATCCGCTGAAGGGTATTCCTCCCTGGTCAAGACCGCGCTCAGTTTCTCCACATCATCACTATCCTCTGCCTCCTTTTGGAGCAGCAATTTTCCAACAACGACAGCGTCATGGGCGTTGAGGAGAGCATTCCCGACCCAGTTGGGCCGTGAGGGGATGACAAAGTCGTCACCTTTTGGGTCTGTGGGTTTTGGGTTTTGGTCGTCGAGGAGGCAGCTAGGGAGATCGGGTGGTGGTGAATCATGGGGCAGGGACGATTCTGTTATGGTGCACAAGTGTTTGGCTAATAAGGAAAGCTTGATTTCAAGTGTTTTAGGTCTGAGAGAGAGAAGGTTTTGGAAGAGGTGTAAAGTATGGAATTTTGGTGGCATTTGGTGTGGTGTTTGCTCTGTTCATAAGCAAACTGGTGCATTTGGAAAAGAATAAAAGGTGGCTGTCTGGTGGTTTTTGAACAGAGGCTACAGGGCATAGCAAGGTCATTATCACGTTAAATTGTGAGCTTGGCCCAAGCTATATAGGTCCATGGTAAAGGTGAGACGAGTTGAGTTACTCTTAAGAGCATTTTTTCCTCTTACAAGAAAGATAAATTCATTAATAAACTACTAAATTACAATAAACTCAACAACGATTCAGATCATACAGAAAACTCAACACAATCCAGATTATACACATGGAAGTTGGATTCTTAAAACTTGTGTAATAATATAGAAGAAACTGAATAACACGAACTAAACAACATACTCCAGAGCTATGCAAGTGGAAAAAAATGGCTCCGCTTATTTTGGGCTTGAAATCCTGTTGCATTTCTAAAGGAACTTAAGCAATTGTATGACTTAAGCATATCGATTAGCATAAAAAAAAAAAATCTCTCATTGATAATAAATTGCTTTCACTAATATACTGGTACAAGGATTCGTATCTTCTATCAAAATAATTGATAAAATTCTTGCAATATCTGAAGTGCATATGAAGATTGGCTCCAAATTGCTTCATATGACAACAACAAGGACAAGGATTGATCATTTAAAAGAGTCGGCAACACTTAATACCGCCAACTGAATACTCGAGTGGTGTTGGATAGGGGAGGAGACAAGTAAGAACTCTAGTGTTTCACCTTATGAACCAAGTGAGGGAATAAGAAAGAAGATTGAAGTGGAAGAATTGGAGCTACGTTATTATAATTGGGCTGGAGATTAAAATAAGCCAGATGCAACCCTGACAAATTTTAATTATGATGTGAAAAACCAGGTTTCAATCTACGCAACAACAATCCAATATGGACTTTTGAAGCTCAAATTATGACATCTTCTTCTCTTTTGCCCGTAACATCAACTTCTCAATCTTTCCTTTAAGTTCAACCTTGTTCTTTCCCTCAAGTTCGTCGACCAACATCTTATATATGCTGTCCATGGGTTTCATCCCTTTCAGCACAGCTTCCTGAAAGTAGAAGCTAGCATGCTCCAGTTTCCCACTCTTACAGAGCTCACACACCAAAAGATCATAAGTTCCATTATCAATACTAACATTATTCCTGAACATATGATTCAGTAGAAACTTCAGCACCTTCATGTTCTTCTTCCTGCAGCACAGTTTCAGCAAAGGAGCATAAGTCTTAATATTTGGCTTGCACGACTCCTCACCCATCCTTTGGAGCAGACTTAGTGCACCCTCCGCTTGCAAATGTTGGCAAGCTGAAGTAATCATGGCATTGAACGTCCATGAATCGCGGGCGATCCCAAGCTTTTCCATATCCTCAAAAGCATCCCAAGCATCTTTAATCCTCCCAGACTCACTTAGCATGTGAATGAACGAACTATAGAACTTTGAATCAGGCACAAGGCCCTTCCGTTTCATTTTCTCATAGACATCCGAAGCCTTATTCATCTGCTTGGCTCTCGATAAACCATGCATAACAATAGTGTATGTAATCACATTAGGGCTGCAACCCTTTTCTTCCATCTCATCCAAAATGGCATCAACATTTCGAAAATCTTTCTCTTTGCAATAAGCTTCAACGAAAGAAGTGTAAGACACAACATTTGGGCTTATCCCGTGTGTCTCCATTTCATCCATGATCCTCCTAGCATCATCCAACTTCCTTGCCCTGCAGAAGCCATTTATCAGAATATTGAAACTATAAAAATGCAAAGGCAAAGAATCCTTAAACTCCACAAAAGCATTATGAGCATGTTCCACACCATCCTCTTTAACCAACGAATCCAATAACACGTTCAATGCATTACTGTCTCTATCCAAGCCAAACTCCCCCATTCCTTTAAATGCATCAATAGCTTCTTCACACTTGCCAGCTCTAGCAAGCCGCCTCATAACCTTACTCATTGTCACTAACGAAACAAACCCATTTGCATTCATTTCCGCAACTAACTCCCACATCAGACTAAACTGCTTTCCCTTCCCTAGTACATCCACCATGTAATCATACAACCCACGCGAATGCACATAACCTGTTTGATCTTTTGCCCATGTGAACACCCCAAACGCCGGGACCCATTGGTTACTAAACCTCCGCAAAAGCTGCAAAACCAAATCCTGGGTCGCGTCGATACCGGACTCGTTTAACGCTTCCACAACTTTATCCGGCGAAGGGTAGTGCTTTTTCAGGAGCGCACTCAGTTTCTCTACATTACTATCCTCTGCCTCTTTCTCGGCCAGTAATTTCTCAACAACGGCTTTGTGGGTATTGAGGTGAGCATCCTCGGCACGTTCGGGAAGCGAGGGGGCGACAAAATTGTCATCTTCTGGGTTGGTGGTTTCGAGGTTTTGGCCGTTAAGGAGGCAAGTAGGGAGATTGGGTGACTCGGCCGAGTTGGGTGAATCATGGAAGAGGGATGACTCAGTTATGGTGCACAAGCGTTTGGTTAATGAGAAAATGTTGGTTTCAAGTCTATTAGGTTTGGGAGAGAGAAGCTTTCGGAAAAGGTGGAAAGTGAATTTTGGTGGCATTTTGGCGACTCTGTGGAGTTTGTTTGTTCTGCTAGTTCTGGTGCACCTGGAGAAGAAGAAAAACTCGCGGTCTGCTTTTTGAACGGAGGCTGCCGGGCCTTGCCGATCATTATAGGGGGTTGATGTGGGCTTGGCCCAAGCTCCTAGTAAAGGAAAGAACTTGAAATATTTGGTCAAAGGCACGTTTGGTTATTTGGTTATGGGGGATAAGTTTTTCTTTTGTAACTATAGGATGCTTCAAAAATGGGTTGAAGTAAGGAGATGATATGAAAGCAGAAAAGCCTCATATATATGCTAGTGACAAGTAGCAAGGACAGAACGTGAAGCAAAAGGCGCCCTACTGATGAAAAAAATGAGCATGAGCAATTCTTTCTTGGATGGATACAACTGTTCCTAATTTTTCTTGATTGATAATCCTTCTTCATCTTTCATGATCTGGTGGGGCTCTATTAGCCAACTTGTTATTCTTAAGTTTTTTCCTCAAAGTGAAGATTGCAACCGGATCTTCGATTTGCTTTCCTTGGTTGGAATTTAGTTATTGAGCACCAAACTTGTTTGGTTTAAATTTTTAGTACCTTGTTCTTAAAAAGAGCTAAAATTCATCCAATCTTTCTTAGTGGTGGAAAGCTTCAGTTATGGCCCACCAAGTGCTCCACATATTGTGTGAGGAAAATTTGAAGCTTAATACAAGTTGGTGGTGCCTTGATTGATTTTTTGCAACCTTTTTGTCTTGGAGCTACAGTTGATGGCTATGGTGCAAAACGGCGGTGGTGGCGGCAGCGGCGTCGGTGGTGGCAACAGTGAAGGAAATGACACTGAAGGTGATGGATCTAATTGGGTTAGTTGGATTAAGATGGACTCTATGCCATTAGCTTCTTGTTTTAATTAACGTAAACTTGACACACTTCTATCATGATAATCCTTCAAGTGAGTCATGATAAAAGTGCCCAACTAAAATTGACAAAAAAAATAAAAAATTTAGATGGTCAAAATGACAACTAGTAAATGAGGAAATCTTTTTCAAAGTTGAATGTGTGAATTAATATTGAAAAATATTAAATAACTACTGTGAAAGTAACTAATAAAATCAAAGTAAGCATAATTTTAACAACTTTTTAGCTCTTTGTATAAAAAGTTTACATTAATTATTTTTTCTTTACTTTTTCTTTGAAGTCATATGAACTTATTCTAAAATTAATATTAATTCTATATATCTTCTCTTTGTTTCCTCATATTTCCATTTATCTTCCAACATGTTTGCTTTACATAGATTTTGGATTTGAACCGAAATCTACGGATCAAGACTAAAATGCAGCTATGGGTGGGACTGGGAGTGTTATGTTCCAAACACACGAAAGTTTTAAAGCAATGAACATACTGTGGAAAACCAGCTTTCAATGCTAACAACCGTTCTATATGGATTTTCAAAGGTTAAATCATGCTATGTTATCTTCTCTTTTGCCCATAACATCAACTTCTCAACCTTTCCTTTAAGCTCAGCCTTGTTCTTACCCTCAAGTTCATTGATCAACAACTTACATATGCTATCCTTGGGTGTCATCCCCTTCAGCACAGATTCTTCAAAGTAGAAGCAAGCATGCTCCAGTTTCCCACTCTTACAAAGCCCTTTCACCAGAAGTTCATAAGTTCCAATGTCAATACTAACATCATTCCTGAACATGTGATCCAATAGGAACTTGAGCACCTTCATGTTCTTCTTCCTGCAGCACATTTTCAACAATGGAGCATAAGTCTTGATATTTGGCTTGCAGGACCCCTCCCCCATCCTTTGGAGTAGACCTAGTGCACTCTCCTCTTGCGAATGTTGGCAAGCTGAAGCAATCATGGTATTGAACGACCACAAATCGTAATTAACTCCAAGCTTTTCCATATCCTCAAAAGCATCCCAAGCATCCTTAATCCTTCCAGAACGACTTAACAAGTAAATGAACGAACCATAGAACATAGAATCAGGCACAAACCCGTTCCTTTTCATTTTCTCATAGACATCCAAAGCCTCATTTATCTGCTTCGCTTTACCTAAAGCATGAATAACAATAGTATATGTAATCACATTAGGGCTACAACCCTTTTCTTCCATCTCATCCAAAATCGCATCAACCTTTCGAAAATCTTTGTCCTTGCAATAAGCTTCAACGAAACAAGTGTAAGACACAACACTTGGCCGAAAACCGTGCGTCTCCATTTCATCCATCATCTTCCTAGCATCATCCAACTTCCTTGCTTTGCAGAACCCATGCATCAAAATATTGAAACTATGAGAATCCAAAGGCAAAGAATCCTTAAACTCCACAAACGCACTTTGAGCATGTTCCACGCTACCCTCTTTTACCAACGCATCCAAAAGCACATTCAATGCGTTAATGTCTCTATTCACACCAAACTCCTCCACTCCTTTAAATGCATCAATAGCTTCTACATACTTGCCAGCTTTAGCTAGCCGTCTCATAACCTTACTCATTGTCACTAACGAAACATGCCCATCTACATTCATCTCCACAACTAACTCCCACATTAGACTAAACTTCTTGCACTTCCCTAATATATCCACCATGCAATCATACAATTCAGGGGTATGCACATAACCTGTTTGATCTTTTGCCCAAGCGAACACCCCAAACGCCGGGATCCACTGGTTCCTAAACCGCTTCAAAATCTGCGAAACCAAACCGTGGGTAGCGTCGACACCGCACCCGATTAACGCTTCCACAACTTCATCCGGTGAAGGATAGTGCTTTTTGAGGATACCACTCAGTTTCTCCACACCACTAGCCTCTTCCTCTCTGTCAGATAGCAACTTCCCAACAACTGCTTTGTGGGTATTGAGGCGAGCGTCGTCAGCCCATCTGGGCATTGAAGGGATAACAAAGTCGTCATCTTCTGGGTCGGTGGTTTTGGGGCTTTGGTCGTTGAGGAGCCAGGGAGGGAGATCGGGTGACTCGGCCGAGTCGGGTGAGTCATGGGCAGGTGATGGCGACTCGGTTATAGTGGACAAGAAGTGTTTGGTGGATAACGGAAGATTGATCTCGTGCCTTTTAGGTTTTGGAGAGAGAAGGTTTTGAAAGAACCGAAGGGTATTATGGAGTTTTGGAGGCATTTGGTGTGTGGTGTTTTGTTCTGGTAATCTGGTGTTCCTTGAAGAAGAAGAAGAAAAGCTGGGCCGTCTGGTTTTTTGAATGGAGGCTATAGGGCCTAGCAGATCATTATGCGGGTTTGGTGTGGGCTTGGCCCAAGCTCCAGATTACGTACTGAATTATTTTTTTAATCACAAAAAGTTGTAGATTTTTTTTTTTTTATGGAAAACGGTAGATTCATTTCTGGAAAAAAGTACATAGAGGTACATCCACAAGTATAGCAATGCAAGAACAAAGGCCTCCAAAGATCCAGAAACACCAGAGCTACCGGAGAGACAAAGACAAAGAAAGAAAAAAAGAAACTTATAATGTCTCTAAAGGATTTCAATTGTATAATCAGAGAGGAGAAAATCTTGTCCTGCAATAAAGAAAGAAAAACATCTGCACCCACCTATTGCAATAAAAAAAAAGTTAAATGGAAAAAAAATTCCAATTAATGTTTTTAGTAAAATGTGGACAAGTCCGTGAATGTATTTTTTTTTTCGATAATCGGGATTCGACACACACGTGGGTATTGTGGTTGAGTCTCCCGGTAAGAATTTTATGCGCACTTAACTATTATGGGCTATTGTCGGTGAGTCTCCCAATAAACTTTTATGCGCACTTGTGGGCTATTGTGGGTGACTTTTCCCAATAAGGATTTTCAGCGTATACGAGTACTTGAGCCCAAAGCATTTTAGATTAATTAGGTTTGGATTACCATTAAACGATCCTAACCGCACATTTGAGAAAATTATCTGCTTGATACCTTGGAGGTGAGTTGCTCCTTTTTCTTTTTTTTTTCCCTCTATCAAGCATTGACCGGTTTCTTATTCTCGCCGGGACCAGGCCACCAGTGGCCCTACTTGCTACTGAGGTCGGATAAGGTGAACGCTTAGAATAAGTTGCATGTTTTTGGTTTTTTTTTGTATCTTCTTCTTCTATTCCTTTTCACGCTCTTCTCCCTCCGGCGATCACCGACCACTGTGCATGTGCTTCCAGCTGCATGTTTGATTAATCTTGAGTGTGGTTACCTGATCCAATATGTGTACCCACCTATTGCATGTTGCTTATCTGTAAAGCTATTGTTTCTTTACGAAAATCCGAACTAATTCGCAAATTCAAGGGTACAAGTGAAGGATAGAGAGCAAACCCAGTTTTTGGGTTCAATGAATTGCCCAAATGCATGTACAAGGGGAAAAGAATAAGTGGCAAGGGAGGTTTACTGTGATGGATTTTTAGTTAAAATCGCGACAAACTGTTTTCCACTTGTTCCCATTTTGTAAAGTTTCGATTTTGGTTAAGGATTAGGTGTACTAGTGTGGGTTCAGTCTGTCTTTTTATTGCATGTTCTGGTTTTGCACCGTAGTTTTAATTGTTTTCGTCATGGTCTTTTGTGGAATTCTATGCACTTCAGTGAGTTTCTTTCTTTAGTTATATGGAGATGTGTGATTTATTCTTCAAGACTTTGTATACAGAGAAGAAAAGGACTTTGTATACAGAATGAAGAGGAGCTGGCCGTGGAATGGCGCAGTTGATGTCATATCATCTGATGATTCTTCTTCCTCCGATGACGAAATAGAGGTTTATGGCAGGGTTGACCACAAGAAGTCATCTATTAATGGCCCAGTTTCTATATCTGCCAAAGAGATGACGTCTCAAGGTATCAGCACCATTTTACATTCATACTATTACCCAGTGGTTGTTCACTTTTCTCCTTGGTAAACTGATTAGAAATCCTTATCTAGTTGATATGTTCCCTATTATGTCTTTGGTTTAAAGTTCAAACCTTTTATGCGTATTTGATTCAACATATATGTACACACTTGTACAGACTTGTATATGTCAGAATACTAAAAACTGTGCTTCAAAAGTTATTTTTGCTTCTTGTAGTCTTACACAGAAAACATGCTTCATCATTTAGATATGGTTATAAAAAGAGCAGAGATGTATCAAGAATACATGAAGCGGATCCCTGTCCCGGTGCAATGTGACTCTGTTATTCCCTTTACCTCATGGACAGGATTAGGGAAGTCCATAAAGCAGTTATATGGGCAGCCCTTACATTACCTGACAAATGTTCGTCTAAGACAATGGGATCAACAGAGGATTGGCAGTGAGGACGAAAATACATCCCTAGATGTCATGATTCATCCTTGTAAAGCTGAAGCCACCATCTGGCTTCTTGAAGAACTGAACAGGCTTACAGCTTCTCATCATCATTTGGCTAAACTCTGGCAATCGGACCCAATGTACCCTGCTTTTCTCGACTCAATTGCACCACAGTTATGATGCGCATCACTCGGCAGTCAGCTGATTCTGCAGGGATGCTTTTGGGGTCCTTTTTTCCATCAACTTGGTGTACAATATTTGGTTCTGGTTGCTCCAAGATGTTAGTTCATCTTTTTTTGTCCTGCAGTAAGTGTTGATATTTTTTTTTGAGAACTATGTAAGTGTTGATATTTATTAGCAGCCATTGTTGGGAAATGACTTGGTTGACATCAATAATTCCGCTGCTGAAATTTCCAATAATGGACCATTTTTCTTGTGCTAATGTTTCTTCTAAGCAAATTGTCTGCAAGCAAAGACCTGGGCTGTGCTGTTTACACTTTACAGGCATGGAGAATATAGTCATGTTTATACAAGTAGAATTACCAGTAATCATTACAAGAACAGGAGCCTTGCTGGAAGAAGTGGAACCTATTATTGTCTCTAACAATGATTTCTCGGGCATACACTTTTGATGCTAGTTTAATAAACGAGTGGCAATCAGAGCACATTCTGAGGTTCTTTGTAACACGAATGGGCATTCCTTGCCCTGAGCTTATGAGACCAAAAGCTATGGCTAGTCTTTCGCTGTGTCGACTAAGCAAGAACTCTTTCTCCGGCTCCTCCACGTTGAGCAGAACATTTCTAAGATCAGGCACATAGCCAGCGTCTTTTACTCTACTATCCATTTCTTCCAACATAGGTTTTACGCATGCCATTTCTGGGTGTGCATCATCACCAGACGTGAACTCGTAAATTTTTCCATTGATCTCTATTGAGCTTGATCCAGGCATTTTACGGGCTCCATTCTCCTTCAGGTGTAACCTAACTCTTGCAACCTCAGCCCATTTTCCGGCAGACGCATACACGTTTGACAGAAGCACATGAGCCCCAGTCCTCTTAGGGTCTAATTCAGTGATCCTTTCAGCGGCATAGGTTGCAATATCAACATTTCCATGAACCCTACACGAAGCTAAGAGAGAACCCCAAATCACTTCATTAGGCTCCATTGGCATGTAGTTTATTAGTTCAACAGCTTCTCTTAATAGCCCAGCTCTGCCAAGCATATCAACCATGCATCCATAGTGAACAACTTGAGGCTCTATACTGTGAACATCTTTCATCGAGTTGAAAAAATGCCAGCCCTGTTCCACTAAACCGCTATGGCTTAACGCTGTCAGCAATCCAACAAAAACTACTGCATCGGGATTAATTCCTCGCCGGAGCATCTCATTGAAAAGCTCAATAGCGCGGTTTCCATTGCCCTCCATGGCCATTGCTCCTATGGCTGCAGTCCAGGCTGACACATCCCTTTTAACCATCTTATCAAAAACCCGCATTGCATGCTGAGGGTCACCGCACCTAGCAAACATATCAACCAAGGCTGTCTGAAGCTGCATGTCAAGGTGAATTTCATTCCTTTCAACATGACAATGGACCCACTTTGCAAGCTCTAGAGCTCCTAGACATCCACAAGCAGATGCAACAGACACCATTGTTACCGTATCCGCTTTCACTCCCTCTCTCTGCATCGATCGAAAGAGTTCAATTGCTTCCTCGAACATACTAGCTTGAAACAGGGCCCCAATCATAGTGTTCCAAGAAACAAGATTTCTCTCTGGCATCCTATTAAAAGTATCCCAAGCTGCCTCGATATCACCATTTCTAACAAAACCTGCAAGCAATGAGTTCCATGATACCAAAGTTTTGTTTGTCATGCGATCAAATATTCCACAAGCCACATCTTGTTTGGCATACTTCATGTACATGCCAATCATAGCATTGCAGATATTATCCCAAACTTCCATCCCGTTCCTTAAAACATAAGCATGACACGACCTTCCCCTAAGTGAATTATTCAACTCTGAACATGCTGAGATGGCTGATAGCATTGTAATCCTGTCAGGTCTTAGATCACTTAGAATCATTTTATTCAATACAACAAGAGCCTCGCTTGCCAGTCCGTTGTTCACAAAATTCGACATCATAGTATTGCACAGGACCAAATTCTTATCAACGCATTCATCAAAAATCTTCCTTGCAGCATCCATTGCTCCACATTTCATGTACATATCAACCAAAGCATTAACCATTGATGAATTAACCTCCAGCCCTGACTCATCAATATAAGCAGAGACCTTTTTCGCCAACTCAAGATCCTTCAACTTAGCGCAAGCAGAAATAACACCAAGCATCGTAACACGATTAGGCCTCATACCCTCCTCCACCATCTCAAAAAACAACGACACAGCTTCCTCAGGACAACCCATTCCAACATAACCCCCAATCAAGCTAGTCCACGAAACGACATTCCTTTCAGACATTTTATCATACACCTTCCTCATATCATCCACCTCCCCACCCTCGCCATAAAAATGTACCAAAGAATTCCCCACAAACATATCTCTCCCGAAGCCCATCTTCAAAATCGCCCCATGGACCTGAACCCCCGCCCCACGCGCCGCGCTCTTCGTGCACGCGCTTAACACCAGCGGAAACGTATACTTATCCGGAAAGACACCCATGGAAATCATCTGAACAAAAGCCAGAACGGCTTTATCACCAAGTCCACAAGAGGAGTACCCTCTTATTAAAGAATTGAACATAAAAGGGGTATCTTTTGTCACGCCATTATCTTCAACGAAGAACTCCAAGGCCTCTCGTGCATATTGCAAGCTTTCTAGAGTTCCCATTTCCGTGCATGTGGAAACGAAGTTGGTAATAAAAGAACGGTTGTGGTTAAGGCCTGTTTTGGTGATTTGGGAGTGTAGTAGCTTCAATTCCGTGATTGTTTTGCAGTTCTTCAAAGACCCGGGCACAGTTATAGATTCATTATGGTTAAATGGAACAAGAGATGATGGGTTACGTGGGATTAGAGAAGGCACAAATTGGGTTGCCGCCATCTTACTCTGTAGCTTTTTGGCGTTACACCAAGTAGTTCATCGCTAGGACTTTGTAGGGGCCAAGTAGCCTAGTTTATGTTTGCGTTTTACCTTTCAGCCAAGACACACTCTTTTCTATGGCTGCAAATGTTGGCCTAATTTTTATGTGTGTGGACTAATATGCAGATGCTCTCCAACAGACTGAGCTAGTATTTGATACTGATAGTACTGAAATTGGTAATAATGAGATTATATCTAAGGCTTTGATTCTTCCTTCAAACAAATCGGTATTTGGACTTTTAAAAGTTAAATGATGTGTCATCTTATGGTGCATGAAGTAAGGGTTCATTAAGAGATTTTTTTTCAAGTCTCGGATTGGTGTAGAAAGATCGGAAAAACTATGGAGAACAAGTAAATTAGTGTATAATTTACATCGCATCATCACATGGCAGAAATTACGCCTCCCCCGGCTTGCTAACTATTCCAAATTTCCTTACCATGTATTTGTCTTCCATGTCTGGCACATAATCGAGCCTGCTTGCGTCTGTTGGGCTCTTATGGAAGACCAGTTGAGAGCTCAACCAAGATTATGAGTTAAAGTTGAAGTTCTAACATCAATAAATGTGTAAACCAAATCTCATTTACAGGAAACCAGAAAGAGACTCAAATTTTGCAGAACTGAGGGTAAATAGAGAGAAAAGAACTCAACTTATATATAGCATTCAAGCATTCGGTACATAGTCAGGTAACGTCGGAGTACAAGATTTATAATTAAACAAGACCCTTTTCTTTTTTCTACTTTCAGAAACTTATTAGAGGGGGGGTCTTTACATCCTTACTTTGGTAGTTTAAACTTAAAAGTGGTAAGATGTGTTGGACTTGGACAGAACCCTGGCTATAGCTCTGATGGTATTGGGAGTAGTCCTGCAGCATCCACCAAAAATAGAGGCCCCGGCCTGGTGCCACTTGCTTATGTACGAAACAAAGTCTTCATCAGCTACTCCTTCCGTTTTCTGCAACAGAGCCAAAAAAATGCCTCAATTTTGCAGAGATGACACTACTGTCTGTCAAGAGAAGAACCCAATGCAAGTAGAAAGCAAAGCCACATTTCGAATAAGAGAATGGCATGATAAAGGTTAATGCTCTCTTCCTTATTAACAACTGTTCTACATTCATTTAAACCATTGATGGGAATTAAAAACTGAAGAAAAAAATATCAGAACAAAAGGCAGGGAGCTCACCACCCACTTCTTGTGCTCAGCATCGTAAGTCTCACCGCTATTTGGATATATGATTATTGGCTTAGTTGTTACCTGTCAACAGTATTAACAAGTCACAAATCGTTGCCAAAACACTGTTTTTGGTTTCTATAGAAGTTGCAATTGGAGAACTTGTCCTGGTCATAAACTGAGGTGAAGATAAACCTGGCCAATCGATTGAACAAGTTCACGGATAAATCTAGGGGGAGTGCAGTTGATTCCAACAGCAACAACATGCTTGCATGAGTCGGCAATGGAGGCACATTCCGAGATAGAATCACCGCTGACCACATTAATTCCATCCTTGGAATTGAAAGAAAACCATGCTGGAATATTTAGGCCTTCCTCCTCCAGAAGCTCAGCATAAGCCTATTAGGACATCAATCAAGTCAACAACTTGTTGTAAATTGTAATTAGACACAAGAAGGACCCTTTCCACCATGAGTTTCTACAATGTGGAATGATATTGAGCATTTAAATACCTTGGCTTCAAGCTTATTTGGAATTGTCTCAAATGCAATCAAGTCAGCTCCGGCTTTGGCGAGGATCTGTACCCTTCTCCTGTGAAAATCCTTCAGCGTTTCAACTGTAACATTATCACCGTAGTCCCCACTGCAAAGACAGATATCACTCATTATAGTTGTCAAAACTAAGGAAAAGGTGTCTCTTTCACAGGATAAGGCAACAACCCCGGTAGCATATTGCCATTGCAATAGTCACTCGGGCAGAGTTAGAAACTGCAACTAATTAAAGGCCTGGACTTCAAGTCCCAGTCAAAGAAAATTACGTGATCCAGTCAAAATAAGTCTATACCTGTACTCGGACCCATCGGCCAAGTAAGCACCATAGCTACCAATAGAAGCAGCAACTAGAACAGGACGCCTTGAGCTCCTTCCATCTTCCACAAAATCCCAGGAACCTTTAGTGCACTTGTCAAAATAAATCTCCCTCGCCTCGCATGCAATTTCCACACTTCTTCTAAGCAATGTTTCTGCTTCTATACGAGACAAACCTTTAGCCTCAAAGCCCTGAATCGTGGCCTGTTTAAAACCTATAAGTTATAGAATGGTATGTGTAATCGCATATCATTTGTATCTTTTAATAGAATTGAAAAGATTCGTTTGATTAATTAATTACCTGATAAGATGCCGTTAATATGATATTTGCGCCAGCATCAAGATAATCTAGGTGCACCTGTCATATTAAGCAAGTCTATTAAGTATCAACCAAAGCATCACGTGTATCTTGCTAGCTCTCATATACATAAAGAGCTGTCTTTCCATTTTGCACGGTTTGTAGTTAATTGCGGCTGACTAACACTTCTCCCTTAAACACACGAAACTTGGTTGATTTTCTTACTCTTATGGTTTCCTGACACAACCATTTTTCATGCCAGAAAAACTGACGTTTATTCTGGAATTACAACGATGCCGTGTCGTTATTGCCTTAAACTCCAAAAAAAAAACGCTGACGCTCCTCAACAGCGGAATTAATTAGAGCATCTACATTTGTCTACTCCATCATAGAGCGCTTAGACAAGGGAGGTGCAAACGACTTGTTGCCTCCTTTTTTTTTTGGGTAAACCAAGTTTGTCTATTTTCTGTGTAGGTTGCACGTAGGGGACAGATGTCTTGAGAATCCTTTATTACATCATTAGAAAACCGATGAGGTGGACAAGATATGCTTTGCCACGTCTTTGTCAGAGAAGATAACGTTAACATGCATTTTTGTGGGACACGTGACAACTGACATCCTACGAATAAGCTAATTTTGTTTTCCTCAGTTCCTCCTTTTTTGGGTCATAGGATAATCTGGACACAGGCATTGCTAAGGAATACTAATAGTAAACAACTACGATGTACTGTTAGCCCTGTACTTACTTTTACTTTTGTTTAAGCCGGTTCTCATTGGTTTAAGCTGCTGGCATTAGCAGCTTTCGCTTGGAAATAACCAATACACACTAACCCACTCAGCCCATCATAAATTAATCGTAAGAGCCAAAAAAATCATAAATTAATCAGTCAAAAAATTTTCCTTGTGTTTGGAAAAGGAAAAGAAAGGAGGTAGAGGATTGCTCCAAAGTAATCTCTCTCTTTCTTTTTCTTTTTTTCTTGAACATGATCCAAACAAAACATTAGGAAACTCTAATTAAAAATGCAGAGGTTGTTTGTCAAAATTGAGGGCTAAATCTTTGAGGAAAAAAAAATCATCTTCTCCATCTCAAAACTCTAATGATATAGTTTTCATGTACAACATTTGGAACTTAATTCAGGTGTGCGACTAACTATATGAAACAAAGAGATGCATGTATGTTTGATAAAAACAAAGGCATATGCATATATGAAGCTAGGGAGGAAACAATATCAAGCGTAATAGTCATGTGCTACACTTAATTTCAGAAGATTTATTATAAGGCAAATAAAATGAAGGATGTAGATTTAGCTAGCTAGGTTCATAAATATTCCAATCCCATCAAAGGAAAGCCGTATATATCTTGCACTTGCTATATTAATTAGAATCTCCATTTCCATTGTTTTGACTACCAAACAAACCATGATATCCATAAATACAGATACGGACGTGTATATTTTGCAATAAATGAGTATTTAGAGTAGTTAAGAGTGATACCCTTCTGACGAGGTGGGGAGAACTGATGAGGCATTTGGCGCTCCAGAGAGGGTCGTTGAGGTCTGCACCATGTCGTTCGAGTTCAGTAGCAAAACCACCGTCTAGAATAGCGTAGCCACCGCACTTTTGGAGGAAATCCACCATCAAAGATGGTGATGATGATGTTTCAGTGTTCTCCAGTCCCATGTTGTTGAAGACGAAGCCTGGCTAGCCTTATGAAGAAGAAAAAATATGGAGGGCTGGCTTGCAGTGGGCAAGGTCGTTTTTTTGGTTTGTTGTTTGGAAACTTAATAGCGAGGCAGAATACATGCTATCGATTTTATAGAGGGAAATGGGGGGCAAAAGTGGTATCGAACTAATTATTTTGCTCCTAAATTAATGATTCAATCCAAATCCTACTTATAGGTCACATGTCGTCTACCTTTTGTTCTAATTCATTTCATGTCCTTAATTTTTAAGTGTTGATGATTGCCACTGACCAAATTGCTGTGCCTGAAAGTAAACGTCCAAATTATATGACGGTTGTGTTTGGATAAGTTGGAAATTGGCTCAAGTAGAATTCTATAAGCTAAGGGTATCCCTCAAATCCTGAAAACCTTGACTTGACACAACTCAATTCTCTAATCCAATGAATTTTAAAGTCTCCCATCATTATCACCAAGACAAGAAAATAAAACCGTTCAAAAAAAAAAAAAGACAAGAAAATAAAGAATCCTGCTCAGCAATGCACATTGTTTGTCTTCCAATCTCTTCTTTCCCTTCTCTGGTCCAAACATATTTCCTGGAGCAGAAATGGAGTACCCACTAGTTATAGTGTCCAGAGTTTCTGACGTAAATAACGTGACATTTACTAGGTTGTCGTTAATATTAATTAATTGATGAACCTGATCTCAAATTAGTCTAGGTACCGATGATGATTTTACAAGTGGGGTGATTCCACATTTCTACTGTCCCTGTCAGTACCTGATTAATTTAATTCTTACAAATAAGATCAGGTTTGCATGCAGACGAAGGAATATTAACAAATTTTTAAAGGAGAAAAATTACAGTACCCCCACAGAAAATCAATCAAGAATCCTGTCTCGTATACCTGCTCTCCAACAAGATCAAAAGACATTGGTGCAAAATGCCGACAATGACTGGTGATTAAACCTTTCACTCACTCTTTAAGTCCAGATATGAAAGCAACATGATTTATTGTCTCATTCGAAGCTGTCTAGACGTGGCATTCTCAAATTGTAGAGGTGAAAATGAAAGAAGAAAGGGTTTGCCTTGCTAATCTTCAAAATTTCCTAGATTAATTATGTGACAATATTCTATTGATTTATTGAATCCCCCTCAGTTCATTGCTGCTTTTGTTTTGTACTATCCTAATTAGGGGGTAACTCTGATGCTTTAAAATTCTCTAAGTTTCAAGGTTATTGTTGATTTTGTAGATCATTCTTCCCCGTACACAAGCACAAAACCATCCACCAAGTTCTAGTGTCTTAGTGCTTTGCCGATTTTCTTTCCATCACCTTACCCCACCACTAACCAGCACATGACGCCGGTGGAAAATGACATGTTCCCCATTCCTATAGATGTTGATCAGTATTGGAGCCGACTATGCCATTAATTGCAACAACATGACAAACATTTTCGGTTGCAGGATAAAAATGTTATCTATCTGATTTCATATTTAAAGTGACATGTCCGTATCTCCTTCTCTTAGGTACGTACTTTAAAAAAAAAACAAAATGCTCCTAGGTGCCTTTGAATCTTTGTTGGAGTTACAGTTTGGTGTTTAGCTACATACAATGCGTATGTTTTTTAGTTGTTTATTGATACATCTTTTTCCCAAGCACATGAATCTTCACTATTGCAAATGTAATATGTTGTTTTTTTCTTAATCAGATTTCAATTGTGATTCTCTTCTGGATGTATAAAAGATTTCAGTTGTGATTGTATTGTAGAGTAAAACAAAAGGGATAGCTATATAGCGTAGTAAAAAAAGGAAGAAAAAATACACTAGAGAATGAATGAACACTCTATGTTTATTGCTTACTGTGGATGAATGAAAACAACGAAGGTGTGCCTTTATATAGGCTTACATCAGAATACATAACGAAAGTTTCTTCACCTAATAAAAGCTTGCTATTTAATAAAATTAAAACTTTCCCATCTTACCTGACTTATTTATTCTGTAACAAATATCACATAAATTCTAACCAAGTTATTGGGTAATAAATAAAGTAACATGCACTAATTTGTAACACTCCTCCTTAGTGCATGCTTGCGATCAACAACTCCAAGTGCAGTTCTGAAATATTCAAACTTAGGCTTTACCAAAGCCTTAGTAAATATATCTGCAGCTTGATCGTTTGTTGATATCCCTGTCAAAATGATCTCTTGATTCAACACTTTCTCCCGGAAATAGTGATGGCGAACTTCAATATGTTTTGTTCGACCATGAAAGACTGGATTTGATGCAAGCTTCACAGCACTTTCATTGTCACATTTAATCTGAACAGGATAATCCACCTCGCCAAACATATCTCCGATTAGCCTCTTCGACCATGCGCATTCTTGTGCTGCCATAGTTGCTGCTATATACTCAGCTTCAGTGCTAGATAGAGCAATAACCAGTTGTTTCTTGTTGCACCAAGATATCATGGCTGAACCTGCACTGAAACAATAGCCTGAAGTTGAGTGTCTATCATTCACATCTCCAGCCCAATCTGCATCTGTGAAGCCAGCTAACAAGAATTTTTCACATCTTCCATACATCAGACCATAATCTGTCGAACCCTTTACATATCGAAGGATTCCTTTTACTGCCTCCAAATGAGAACTTCTTGGACACTGCATGAATTGAGAAACTACACCCACAGAGAAAGCAATCTCAGGTCTTGTGATAGTTAAATAAATTAAGCTACCAACAAGTTGTTGAAATTTTCTTGCATTCTTTAATTTCTCTCCGTCATCTTTCATTAGTTTGAGATGTGGCTCCAGTGGAGTGGCTTTTTCCTTTGACTTCCCCATGCCAAAACGCTGCAACAACTTTCTCGCATATCCTTTTTGAGAAATAAAATAACCTTGATCTGTTTTTTCAACTTCCAAACCAAGAAAGCAGCTGGCTTCTCCCAAATTCTTCATCTCAAATCTAATGGACAACTCTTTTTTTAGCTTTGAAATCTCAACTTCATCATCCCTAGTAATTATCATATCATCCACATACAACAAAACCATCAAGTGTTTATTTGATTTTAGTTTAATGAATAAACTAGAATCTGCATTAAAGACTTTAAAACCACAAAAGATAAAGTATTGAGCAACTTTACCATACCAAGCACGTGGAGCTTGCTTGAGGCCGTACAACGCCTTCTTCAATCGACAAACATGGTTAGGACACTGCTTCTAAACATATCCTTTTGGCTGCTCCATAAACACTTCACGATCCAATTCTCCATATAAAAAAGCATTTTTAACATCTAGCTGCCACACATTCTAATTTTTGAAGGCTGCAAGAGAAAAAATGGTTCTTATTGTCACCATTTTTGTAACAGGACTGAATGTCTCCTCATAATCCAGCCCATAACTTTGAGAGAATCCTCGTGCAACAAGTCGAGCTTTGCACCTATCAACAGATCCATCTGAATTTTTCTTCAATCGATAGACCCATTTGCAGGTGATTGGCTCACAATTCCCAGGTTTTGCAACCAGCTCCCACGTCTGATTTTTGTTCAAGGCTTCAATCTCCTCTTTCATGGCAGCTTCCCATTTTGGATGATCTTTAGTTCTTCATAGCTTGTTGGTTCATCACTCAATGCTCCTACAAAGAAGCATGAAATGACAGAGCACTGGTTAAGCTGAACTTCATAATCTTCAAGATAGCTCGGCTATCTTTTATCTCTTGTTGATCTTCTCACTTCTTGTTGCTCACTATCTTCTTCTGTTAAAGTATTTTGAGCTGAGGATCCATCTGTTGCTTCTTCTTCATTTGTAGCTTGCTCATTAACTCCAGGAAACAAAAGCTCCAAATCTTCTTGATCATCACCAAGAATAACGAATCTTTGAGCAAGCGAAAAAGATGACACTTTATCAAAAACTACATCTCGAGAAGTTGTAAACTTCTTTGTCTCAGGATCCATGCACCTCCAACCCTTTCTATAAGGATCATAGCCAATAAATACACACTTTTTTGCTTTCGGATCAAGTTTGGTTCTATTAGATTTGGGAACATGAACATAACAAATAGAACTAAAAATCCGAAAATAATTAACATTTGGCTTTTCACCATATAAAATCTCAAAAGGAGATTTTTGTGTACCTGGCCAAGGAGGCAATCTGTTTGTCACATGGCAAGCACATTGAACTGCTTCTGCTCAAAGCTCCCGAGGAAGATTCTTGTCATGCAACCAACAAAGACAGATTGAAGTAAGGTAAGCAAGCTTTCTTTTTGAAACTCCATTTTGTTGAGGAGTATCTGGGCAGGTCATTTGACGAAGAATGCTGTTATCATCACAAAATTGAAAGAATTCTTGTGACATGAATTCCCCACCATTGTCAATTCGAAGGCATTTTATCTTCTTCGCAAATTCTTTCTCCACAGCATCTTTGAACTCCACAAACTTGGATAATGCTTCACTCTTCTCTTTCAAAAATTTCACCCAAGTAAATCTTGAATGATCGTCTACCAGCACCATTACATAATGATATCCGCTATAACTTGGTGTTCTAGTTGGTCCCATTAAGTCTGTGTGAACCAATTCAAACATAGTGGATCTCTAGTTTGATGACTTGCTGAAAGGGAGTCGATGAGAATTGCCATATTGACAGCCTTGATAAACCACATCTTCATGTATGTTCTTCAGTGTTGGCATGCCATCTACTAACTTCTTAGAGGAAATTTGCTGCAACATTTGGTAGCCTACATGCCCCAAACGACCATGCCAAACTGCAGCACTATCAGCTTGGCTTGTCTTCTTCACATAACCTTCTTGGTACTAACGTTATAGATCGGCATCTCAAGGTTTAGAACATACAATCCATTGCTTAAACTTGCACCACCATAATATACATCATTGAAATAAATTGAACAACATTTGTTCTTTATTACAAATGAAAATCCTTTCTTGTCAAGACAAGATACAGAAATCAAATTTCTGCTTATAGTAGGTACAAAATAGCA
>JAKUCV010003612.1:5838-67702 GCA_028386065.3 Turnera subulata
GTTTTCTGTTGCTAGCACACCAGTTCGGGAGAGCTCGGGTTGAAGATCGTGAGACGTTCTTCTACCGGTTACAGCGGTTCGTGTGGATACCGTAGAGGGGCGAGGCTTACGTCTGGCTCTTGCTGATTCGGTTCTACAGTTGGGTGAAAGACCTCAACCGTTACAGGTATGAAAAATTGTTATTCGGTTTAGCTCCCTTTACATGGATCCTCCATGTGTATCCGGTATTTCCGCTGCGCATACATGTTGTATTCTGTGCTTTTCATTGTCAATTGCATGAACCGGATGCTTACAGTTGGATATTATAAAATTGATAAATTAATAATAAAAAAAACTTTTGAGCAACAAAAGATTGATAAATCTGTTTAAGGAAGTTACTAATGAGTGCGTTGAACATTATGATGGGCTTCAGAAAGCTTATAAGATAAAGCTTTTTGTGCACATGATGGCTACTGTGCTGTTAGTTCAGTTTTGCTTTTGTATTATATTTAATTTTGGCATGCGTATTCTTAGTTTTATCGGTTATTCAGCTCTCGTTTTCCTTTTTGATTTTGGTTACTTCTTCAAAGCCTGTGTTGCAATCCATGTTTTTCAGTACTTGATAACCTGCTGAATCTTTAAAAGATGTTGAAGTATGGAATCTTTGTTGAATTTTTAATTGTGATTATGGCATAGGATAATTGCAATCTGTTCAAAGTTTTGGGTTGTTGGCAGGCCTTGATTGTTTTCATTTTAAACAATTCATGGTTTGATGTGACAATAGGAAAATGCAAGAAGTGAAGGTGGATGTAACTGAAACCAGAAATGCAGACCATTGTGGGGCACTCACCCTCCATCTATCTTTAATTCGGAACAAGCGCTGTTTAATGGCATATGTGCTGGTGTTTCTCGAATGTTTTTATTCTTATACCATGAACAAAATTTTTATAGCAGGTTTACTTGTTAAGTACATTGGCATCATGTCTAGTGGCTCATGGTTAATAACCTTGCAGGTATAACTGAGCAGGAATTGTCCAAAATTTAGCATGGTAAGCTGGGTTTGGTGGCCTTGAGCTTCCTCAGGACATCATGGAGAAGCTCATGTTCTGGGGAAATAAATTATTATATGAAACATTCTGATGCTGTGCGCCCATACATGGGGAAGGTGGATGTGAATTTGAGTGTGGTAACTCATTTCTTTCACTTTTATGTCACACACATGCACGCAAACAAGTGACTAAGAATATGAGTGGTTTATATGCACCTCAATCGTCTATTTGAAATCATAAGATTTTGTCCCGAGTTATGATGAAGGTTGTTGTAAAAGAACAGTCAATCTCTAAGAAATTGTTTTAAGAAGTCAAGCATGCTAGTGTTGTTTCGTCTTAGAGAGAGTGGGAAGAGTCTAATGAAACATCAATCCAAGATTGAACTTTCTCCTTGAAAAGTTCCTGTCTTTGCTGATGGAGTTCGTGATGGATGAACTACAGTGGGATTTTACCAGGAAACCTTTCATTCACCAGCAAATGCCCCCTTAATTGCAATTTTAACTCGATGTCTCATGAGGATTAGGTGAGGCATGCAACCTCTTTTTTAAAATTTCCAGGTCAGAACTCTTTAGAAAATGCAGTCTTGGTGGTTGCCAACTAAAAGGAACAAGTGTTGGAATTGTTTTGGCTACATTGTTAAGCATCTACATCAATCACATGTGTTTTGATTGTTGAATACTTGAAACATTTTTGTATGCCAGGATATGGTACCTCCCAAGGATCCGTACGCAAAGGTGAGGATCCTGAAGGATTTGGATGCAGGGATATTGTTGAGTGATAAGACAGTCACTCTCAGTTGCAACTCAATACAGTTCCTGATGCTGAGAAGTATGTTGCTCTCGTAAGTTCTCACATCAATTTACCATCTTGAACTGTCTTGTCGAAATATATCATGGATTGGCTTCCATCTTTTTAAAAAAAAAAAAAACAAACAAAATTTGGATCCTCAGGGTTTGATGGAAGTGCTAGTTGACTGATCTTCAAAGGGGTTTTCCCCCCTGGACGTTTCTTGGTGCTGCCTAACGATCCCATGTTCCTTCAACTGCTTGAAAAAGGGAAGGGATTCTTCTTTTGCTAATTTGACCAGTGCACTTCGGGTTGAAAACCGTAGATATAGCTTTGGAAGAATAAGTCAAAATGACATGTATTTCATATTTTTGGAGAAAATAGGTAAACTTGTTTTGTTAAATGTTATGTCATATACACAACAAACGTTATTGTTTAATTATATTATATTAGTCATTTATGTCCATTGTATGACACAGCTAATCTTCTGTTAAGAACTGCTCCCGTTTTAATGATGTTAAGAACCGGCACCCCTGGTAATGATGGACAACAAAAACTACTAAAATGTGGGACCTCAAACGAAGCATGCTAGGAGATCAAAAGATGATCAAATTCTGTATTTCCACATAAAAGTGGGCATTAGACTTCTGAAGTTTAATGAGAATTCTTACAGCTGTCACTTTATAAGGGTAAATCTATGAGTTTTGCTCTTTTTCCTCGGTATATATTGTGCACCAAAAGACCAAAAATATATCAACAGACAGGAAAACTAGGAAAAGGACATTTTTTTTATACATAGAGCACCTGATAGCAAACATGACTGCACAGCAAAATAGCTTATGATAATACAAACACCCTTAGCTCCCCTCTATCTCCTCTGGTAATACGAGTATCAGCGTCAAGGAAGGTAACTTCAAAGTCACCACTTCCTGTATTAGATGGAGGCCTCAGTGCATCTGGAATTCGAGGTATGTCTAGGGGTGGAAGTTGTGCTAAGTTGCCAGTCGTCTTTACAGTCGTTTTATCAAATGTTATTTTGATCTTTGCAGATCCTATACATCATAAAAAGCATCTATGTCAGTCACCCATTTCACGCGGATATAAGATACAACCTCGAACACTAACAAGAAAAATAACATTCATGAGCACCAACCTATGAGTTCAAATTTGTGGGCTAATGTGGCTGTCAGTTCAACTGGTGGAAGAGGCCAAGGAGCTCCTAATTCAAGCTCTACTATATTGTCGAAGTCCTTGCTAACAACATCAATCCGTTGGAAGACCTATCAGTAAAATAAATTATACACAGCCAGAGAGGAAAACTGATTTATGCATAGCAAAGCCAATCTTGAACACAATGTTTAGCCACAAAAAGAAACTAAGATCAGGAGTACCAATGATTGTTTTTTATCGAAAGGAGTACCAATGATCAGGAGTATCTACCTTGACTACAAATGGCGCATCTACAACTGGTTCAGGAGTACTTACCTTGACTACTATCGGTTTAATAGTACTGCCATTTAAACTTATCTATCCATGTCTATCCCCAGTAAATATCAGTTTTCAAACTAACATCTTAGTCATATGGACAACCACTACTCCATAATCTAGCAACAATAAGCCGCAAGTAGCTGTGACAGTCTGTTTCTTGTGGTAGGCTATTTGAACAGCAACATTGAGAAGCGTGCTTAAGAAACCCCACACCATCGAAGGCTTGTATGACAGTTATCAAATGGGGAACCAAGCCCATGGGTTAAGAATAAATAGCCAAGTATTATTCAACACATAAAAGCTCAAAGCATACCTGGCCAAGTGTAATGGGTAGAAGCCTTCCAGTGGGCGGTCCAGGACGACTTCCACCAAGAGTGCGAGAAGAGAATGCGCTGCTGTATATCAGCTTCCATCTGCCTTGAAGCTGATCAATGTCACTGGAGAGATCCACTAGCCCTCCTGCAACTTCAAGCTCTTTGGCAGCTTCATCTGCCTTGCGTAAGTCATCTTCACTAGCAGCAAGACCTCTGTTTAAGCCAGAAACAATGCTCTGCATGTGATCACCCATACATGCGAAGTTAAGGATATCTCCAAAAAGCACAATAACCCAGGAAAAAAGGAGGCGACAAAGATAAAATGAAGCATTTGTTCATCTACATAGTGGTACATATTTTTGTTGCAGACTGGATACTGATGCAACTACCACCCACATCTCAAAGCTTAGAGATATTTTCAACCTTTCTAGTATTACCAATTACCAAATGCAAGCAAAGCATCCAGCAGTATAAGTTGATTACAAATCCACAAAAAGGGACCATTAGGCACTCGTAGAAATGAAGTTGCTGCAGCTTGCTAATGAATTAGTTCTGACAATGTTAACGCTAATGTTAAAGCACAGTAGGTTAGCATCTATCACAATCCCATGATTTAATTAGTAATGAACACCGCAGCACTAAATAGCTTGACCTAGAGAAGGTTTGTTGAATTACTTTGACACCAAAGATGCATCTGCTCAACCCAAAAGATGAAGCAACAGTCTGCATATCTATCCTACAGTAGCAACATAAAATCAGCATTTTCCAATTGGTAAACACACGATTACTTCCAATCAAATGAAGCACGGACCCACACCCCCAGAAACCAGAACTGCAGTTAATTTGCAAGGGAATAGCCACAAAGACCAAGACACCTCCAAATTAATTAGCAACTACCTACATCAAGTTAGACCGAGAGCAGTTGACAAGAACATCATTCTAAGCACCTGAAACTGCAACTGGAGAACACAATTCACAGTAAAAAGAATAATTCAAAAAGGGAACTTCACAAAAAGGAAATCTTTAGGCACATGAAAAAGAAAAAGGACCTCAGTTCACATAATTGAAGCTGGCATAATATTCACAGGATCAAGGCAACAACTGAAGTATGGGTGAGCTATTGGTTGAAACACTAACCAGCAACTTGAGCTTCAAAGAAGCAATGAGCTCGTCTTTTCTCCCATCATTATCAGGTGGAGGAGGAGGTGGTGGGTCAAGAACTGAAACCTCATCGACGGTTGACCTCAAAATTACCAGACTTCCCCTTCTTCCATGACCGGCGCCAACATTCTTCGTGCACAAACCATGCCGCTTTGGGTATGCATATAGAGATTTATTAGTTACTACGCTGTCAGTTTTTCTGGGAACTGGTTTAGTTGAACAAACTATTCGTGAAGAGTTGGTAATAGATGTTGAAGGATAATAACAAGCGAAGGTGACCAGAGAAGCCATTGCCTGCGCTTTTAATTTTGGTCTGCTTTTTTGTTGTGTGTGGCCAGAGAAAGAGGAAGAGAAGGAGAACAATATTCATAGAAGTATGTATATATATATAAAGAACCAAACTTTGTGTGGAGATGGGTTGATTGTCGTGATTGTGATGGATTCGATACATTTGTGGAACCTTCTCTCCCTTGTAGTATCCATGGTAGCTAAGACAACTTCTGGTGTGACTTCGCTACTTCACATATCTCTGTTATGTTGTTTTCCACTTTCGGTTTTTTGATGTTTTTTAATACTTCTTTTTTTTTTTTTAGAAAATGGTTTTTAATACTTCGAAACCTAACAATTACTTCGAAAATTTCCGTTAAGGGTAGGGTTTTAGGTATCTATCAATTAATTTAACAGAAAACATAAAATAAATAGGTGACATGTAACATAACAATTTGATGATGATAACATTTTGTTTTGTTTTCCTTGTTTTGGGAGAAAATTAAAAAGAAATATCTATATCACCTTCCTCGACGTCCTGGGCAAATTAAGATTGTTTCACTTCAAAAAAAAAAAAAAGATTTAATTTTTCATTTCTCTTCCTCCTCCCAATAGCAATTGATTATTGTTTTTAACTTGCTATATTTTCTTTACTGTTTTGAAATTCGAGTCTGTGTTTTTTTTACGATTTTTTTGTTAGATTTATATGTGTTTTTTGTGAAATAAGGATTAGTAGAAGAGTTTGAAAGATTTGGATTGGGAAGTAGCAGTAAAGGGGGAGGAGGAAGAGGAGGAGGTGAAGGGTGGCAACATCATGTGCAAAGGTAGGGGAGGGAGCCACCGTGTTGCCTGTGTCTGAAGATGGAGATGGCTGAAGAATTTCATATGAGAGATCTGTCGGGTCAAGATCAAGAAGAAACTGCAGATCCATCAGCAATCGAAGATTTATTGGTGATTACAATTGGGTCGGATATGTGTAAGATATGCTTGGAAGTTATTGCAATTGGGTCTGTTATCGCCATCATGCCTTGCGGTCATCAGTTCCATAACGTTTGCATAAAACAATGGTTGAAGCAGAGTTACACGGGTCCAACCTGCCAATTCGAGCTGCCTACTCGAAGACAACAGAGTTGTCAACGGCAACATCGGGTTGATCTCGAAAGACTTTCTGATGTTGTCTACTTAAACTCTTCTTTATCTTGTTTGCGTTACTAAAAAATTAGTGAATTCGATAACGTTACCAAAGTGTTCCATTCCACCTTGTGTTTTGTTGAAACATAACCATAGATTGATTGATAATAGCAATTTCTATTGATTCGCCTTATTTATCCACCGATCTAAGGTAACATCAACAGTTAAATGTAATGAGATGCTGCTACTTTTTTTTTTGGTAAGACAAATGCAATTTTAGCAATAACATCTGCAATGGTATCAGCTGAAGAGTTAGCTCTACAGTTGCTGCATTTAGGGAGCCAAATAAGACACGAAGGCTTGAGGAGCACCCAAAGGCTTGGGGAATGAAGCTCTTAAATGGGATCGTCTTTTGCCAGGAATGAAAGAGTATCATTCTTCAAAAAACTTGAAAGAAAGAGCATGGGCGACACTGACTGGGATAACTACTCCGCGAGTCCTAAAACATATTGCCAAAACTCATTCGAGTCCAAAAACGAAAAAACGACTCATTCGAGTCCTACACCGTTAAAAAACAACATCAAACGAGTTCCCGTCCAACTTTCCGTCCAATTTTGCCGTTATCTTTGATTTTTCATAATCCACACCACTTCCACGCCATCTTAAGCTGCCATGTCAAAAAAAAAATATCATAAATTTTAATTCAAAAATACCTAATTATTATTAAATCAAGAAAAAAAAAAGAAAAAGGATCGACTCACCGTTTTGGGCATCCATTGGGCTTGGAGAGGGGGGCTTCTTCTTGGTGCCGATCTCGACGGAGTAGGCGAAGTTGGAGAGGGAAGGGGATTCGGTGGCGAGGCGGGCGTGGAGGCCGGCTAGGGTTTGCGGGAATTGAGGGCTGGAGGGAGCAGTGTGGAAGGTAGTGGGAGGAGAGGATTCGACGGTGGTGGAGGAGAAAGTGTGGGCAGATCTGAGGGCGGAGCGAGCAACGGATTTGAAGCGTGACTACATGGTTGCGAGTCTCTGTATCCTTCCCGCGAGGAATCACAGTAAAGAAAAGGAGCGAGAGAAATGGGGTGTTAGGTGTTCTTAATTTTTGGTTGGTTGGTTGGATTCACTCACCGATTTTGTGGATTCAGATATGATTAGTGATGGGATTTAAATGAGGTTTTGCATGTAGATCCAGAGGCCAAGCTTTTGTTCATCGTTCGCATTCTTTAACAGTCACGAGGATAGTGGCAAGGGGCTAAGGTCTTCGTCGACGGCAATCATGGAGTTGATGAAGGAGCCTTGGTGAAGGAGGGTGGAGGAGGCGACATGGAGGAAGGAGCGAAGTTAGGGTTGAATGAGGGCGAGGCTGGAGTGGCGGCGAGGTAATGGGAAGAAGAGTCGAGTGAAGGAGTGGTGGCGGTGGTGGTGGTGAAAATTTGGTGGAGTTTGAATTTGGGTGAGAAAGGAAGGGGAAGAACAATAGCATGATTAGTGTAAATTCTATCGATTAATTGTCATTAAGTGTGTTTAATCGTCATTAAATGTAATTAATTAATATTTCATTGACTAATTATTGTTATCTATTATTATTGACCAATTATCATTAATTGCCATTAATTTATTGTAAATTTCAATTTCGTTACTTTTTGATTATTTTATTTAGTTTAAGTTATTTTCCACACATACACTTAAGCAATTTTCCGTCCACATAAGCAAAAAAGTGGACGGAAAATTGGATAGGACTTGTTTGATGTTGTTTTTTAACGGTGTAGGACTCGAATGAGCTTTAGGACTCAAATGAGTTTTGGCGATATGTTTTAGGACTCGCGGAGTAGTTATCCCGACACTGACTTGATGGGGTAACTAATGTCACCCAATTACATTATTCCTATTTGAGTGGATATTTTGTGGACTTGATCGTTCGAGTATTCCAGGAGTCACAAATCCTAGGTACCCCAGTCCAGCTTGATTTGTTTTATAGGTTATTTTAAGCCTCGATTAGGCGACATGTAGCGGGGTAATTTCCACAATCACCGTATTGGTGCCGTTTGTAGGCTCCATCCACAGTGTTCAACCATGGTAGGATCAAGGTAGCGTGGGAAAAAGTTCTCCATGAAAACGGTGGGAATAATTCCAATGAAGTTCACTCCGAAAGTGAATTTCGTGAACACGCCAAGAATACAAACAACGAATTTGTTACTCGTGATAAAATTCTTGGAATGAAACATGAAATTCTAAAAGCATTCAAAAAATGCATAAACAGTGTACCAAAAAAAAAAGCTACAAAAAGTAAGATTAAGTTAATGCCTTTTTTTGTCGAAAATGGGTTGTTTCAAAATTAGTGATTTTTTTTTAATATACTTGTCGAGGAAGGCTAGACTCGAACCCGAGACCTCACCCCTCTATTGAATTTGATTACCGTTTTATTAGTTCTATATAATGTTTGCCAAACTATTCTACCTTTCTTTCACTTCAATTGTGTAAACATAACTATACCTTTCTTTCTCTTTAATTAGATTGATTGGCTTTATTTATCTACTGACCTAAGGTAATGAGCTGCTATTTATCGTTAATCGTCTTATCTAGACTATGAAGTATCCGTAGGCAACAACTAGAGTGTTTTTGAGAATCTTAATCGATCATGTGCCATGTACAAGAACCCAAACTCAACCCCCAAACTGTCAAATCCCTCCCACTAAGATCGAACCATGACCCAATCCAAAGGAGATGCCACTGGACTAATGATGGCATTATGGTGCATATGTTATTAGCATAAATTTTTTAAATGTCTTAAATATTTAAAAAATATGGAGGGAGATAATGAAAAAAGAAAAATTCCCCACATCACATGTTAGTTTTTCGGTTTTTTTCTCGTACACAGTAGACATTGTATTAGATTTAGGCCCGCGACTGATCCTATATGAGGACAGAGGAGACTTGTCCCAAGAAGCCACCTTTCTTGTTTTTTTTTTTTTTTCCAAAGCCTCCAAAAACATTTCAAAACTCAAATTTCCCGCCCAAGCACGTTTGTTTTTGGCATTTTCTTTAATATTTCAAAACCTTCTTCCACATTAGATCCAATTCTGGTTCTCTTCTAATTTATTATCCCTCTATTCCATTTCCAATTTCAAAAACCCCAACCACTGCACTTACTTCATATACTTCATCCGCCACCCTCCAATCAAATTGATCTCTCAAAGTCAAAAAGCCCCCTGGTCCTCATGTCGGCCTCCGCCACCCGCCGCTTAAAGGACCGTAACGGCGTTATCCCCGCCGCCGCCGCCCAGAAACCCACCAGAACCGGAACCCCAATCTCGGCCTCGAACAAAGAACCCAGTTCCGCCCTCAAGAGGTCGCACTCCGGGAAGGAGAAACCAGGGCCCAATCTCAGGGCCCAGAGGCCCGCCATTAAGGCCGTGCCACGTTTCGACAAGGCGGCCGCCTCCGCCGGTGCTTCAGGGAGCGACGGCGGAGGAGGAGAAGGGCGGATGCGGTGGTCCACTTCGTCGGTACCCAGAGGTAGGTGTTCGAGCCCGACTGAGTTTATTAGGGTTTTTAGGGATTCTAGGGTTTCTAATGGCGATGGGGAGAATCGTGCGGTCAGTGCCGGGAGGAAGAGTGGGAGTAGGACTTTTAGGGATGGTAAAGAGAATGGCGGGTTTAGTGTGGGATCAGTGAAAAAGAGTGGAACTTGTGGGTCTAGTGATGGGAAGAGTGAAGGGAAGTTAACTGTGTCGAGGGTTTCGAGAGGTAATTGTGATAAAGAAGAGAAATTTAGCTCAGATTCGATGAAACCAAGCGGGTTTGATAGTCAACCCAAGTCTAGTTTAGTTCCTAAAGTCTCAACCGGTGTTACTGATAAGTTGTGTACAGAGAAATCTGGGTCTAATGGGCTAAGAAAATCTGGTGAGAAATCTGATTGTAAAGCTAAGGTTTTGGAAAATTTGAAAGAAAAAGGCTCGATAGAAGATGGGAGTGGAAATAGAGTTGGGGGGAAGTATCCGAGCAAGCTTCACGAGAAGCTTGCTTTTCTAGAGGGAAAAGTGAAGAGGATTGCCACAGATATTAAGAAGACAAAGGAGATGTTGGATATGAATAACCCTGATGCATCCAAATTGATATTGACAGATATTCAGGATAAGATTTCGGGGATTGAGAAGGCAATGGGGAATGTTGTGGGTGATTCCTCTAAAAGTGGTGGCAGGGACTGTAAGGAGAATACTGTTGTTGATAAATGTGAGGGCAAGGTGGGGGACGGTGCAAAGAGTTTGATAAAAGGGCTGAACAATGAGGAACTGGAAGCAAGGCTTCTTCCGCATGAAAAGTTACTTAGGGATCGGACGACACTGAAATCATTGTTAGGAAGTTCTCAAAGTCATGATGCATCAAGTGCTGCTGAATTAGGTACCAAGTTGAAGGTTGGGCAGAAGTTGTTGAGCCCAGTTGAAGAGAATCAAATAGCACTTGAGTTTTTGGCTTCACTTGGTAAGGACGGTATTGTGGGGGATGCAAATGTTGGCCTCGAGTCTCGTCAAGTTCAGGGAATGGATGACTCTGCAACTTCAGGAAAAAATAGCTCTTCAAACATGTTCGCTGGGAAGTGTGAGGAGGAGCTTGTTCTTACGACTGATGAAGCTTTTGACGAGTTTGATGATCAGGAAAATGGAGCAACTGTTGTAGGTGAGGAGATTGAAGATACTTGCAACCATCCGGTGAATGAAATAGGTCCGAAGAGTTCAACCGGCGGATGGTTTGTCTCTGAGGGAGAGTCGGTTCTCCTTGCCCATGATGATGGGTCATGCTCGTTTTATGACATTGCTAACTGTGAGGTACATGATGAGACTATTGATTTCTTCTCAATAGTAATTTTGGCTTCTTGCCTTTTTGCTTTAATTCATTAGTTTCCCAGTGTTCTTGTTGTTTGGGTAATTGATCCATTCTGGCTTAAAAGTTGCAAAGTTATCTTGTTGCAAGTTTGCTTCTCTTGTCCATCTTGGATATTTATCCTTCATCGTAACAGAGAAAGGAGGAAAAAAGATATGCTTCTTATTGTTTAGTTTCTTGTATTGCAATCCCTTTCTTTAATATCTCCGTAACAGTTTTTCTTCTTCCATATACATGCGAGTAAAAATTAGGCAACATATATCTAGATAGATTGATGGATGATGTGAATTTATAAAACAACCAGTAGAGTGATAATTTTGTTTTCTTTAAGAACTATTGTATCCGCTAAATGTCCATTATTATCTCAGGAAAAAGCTGTATACAAACCCCCTGCGGGAATTTCGCCTAATATATGGAGAGATTGTTGGGTAATCCGTGCACCTGGTGCTGATGGCTGCTCAGGGAGATATGTTGTTGCTGCATCTGCTGGGAACTCACTTGACTCTGGCTTTTGTTCATGGGATTTTTACACCAAAGATGTGCAAGCATTTCACACTGACGATGGCGGAACAGCTGCTTCAAGGACTATACTTGGTCCCTTACCCAATGCCACATATAGAAGAACTACTTTGTCTGGCACATTGCTACCAGAAAACCAACAATGGTGGTATAAACCATGTGGGCCTCTAATGACCTCTACTGCCAGCAATGCAAAGATAGTTCAGATCCATGATATTCGTGATGGAGAGCAAATAATGAAATGGGAGGTGCAAAAGCCTGTGCTAGCAATGGATTATTCAAGCCCTTTACAGTGGAGAAACAGAGGAAAAGTAGTTATAGCTGAAACAGAAACAATTTCTGTGTGGGATGTGAATTCTATTAGTCCTCTATCGTTATTATCCATTTCTTCATCGGGACGAAAAATCTCTGCTCTTCATGTGGTTAACACTGATGCTGAATTAGGTGGAGGGGTGCGGCAAAGGTTAGTCCTTGTTATAGCTTTTTTAATTCCCTTATCTTCTTTTTACACGATCACCACTAGGGTCATTTGCTCTTTATAGTTAGATTTTTCTTTTGACGGTGCTTTCTTCTGATTACTGGCTGCTTCTGTCTTCTTGGTCTGTGGTTGTTTCATCTGGGAATTGAATTATATGCTTCCGTGAAAAATTTTTGCTTCAAATTTCCGCCCAATTCTGCTAGGTTATGCTGATTATTTTAATCAATGCACATCAGTTTGAGTCTTATTTCCTTATTACCTGTTCACCATGACTGATGCAGTTTATTTTCCCATTTTGGTGCTCATACAAAGATGTAGTATTCTCTATCAGCAACTCATTCACATTTCTGTCCTAAATGGTGTCGGTAAACATTTTCTCCACTGGAAAGGCATCTGCCAGATCATGTCTTCTAATACCTTACTTTTCATTCCTCAAATTTGATGTTAAGATTGCAGCAAATCGTTTGTCGTGGGACTTGTAACCATTATTTACTTCTCTTGCTTAGTTATGTTAAATTAATTAGAATAAAGTGCATGCTCTCACCGATATTTGCATATCAATTATGGAAATAAATGACTGGTGCATGTTGGAGTTGCAGAGTGGTTTTGTGCGGCCCAAAGCCTTTGGCATTTTGAATACGGAGAATGTCAATGTTGTCTGCAGTTTCTATATTTGATGATTATACGTTTCTGTTAAATGTCTTGTTTGCTCTTGGTTAAAAAGGCTTGTGCAGCTAAGATCAAATGCAAATCTATATTAATTTTTGGCATTCATTTACTCTGCTTGTCCAGTGTTATTAAAAAACATCCACAAAACAAATTGTCTTACTGGAGATGACATGTTGGATCTTTTATTTGCAGAGTAACTTCTGCAGAAGCTGAAGGAAATGATGGAGTCTTCTGCACCCCTGATTCAATTAATGTATTAGACTTTCGCCATCCATCCGGCATCGGTCTTAAAATACCAAAAATTGGTGTGAGTGCTCAATCAGTCTTTACCCGTGGAGATGCTGTTTACCTTGGCTGCACGAATACAAGGTGTGCTGGAAAAAAACAGCCCACTTCACAGTTGCAACACTTCTCGTTGCGCAAACAAAAGCCAATCAGCACTTACTCACTGCCAGATGCTGATGCTCACTCACATCACTCAGCCATAGCACAAGTTTGGGGAAACTCCAACCTGGTAATGGCCATCAGTGGGCTGGGGCTCTTTGTATTCGATGCCTTGAAGGACGATGGTGCATTGTCAGTAGCTGTTGATCATGATAATGTCCAGAAGGTTAAAGAGGTTATCGGACCGGATGACTTGTATGCCCCTTCTTTTGATTACTTGGCATCCCGCGTGCTTCTAATATCAAGAGATCGTCCAGCACTGTGGAAGCAAATATAACTGGCATTGTATCTACCTGAAGTTTGTCCAGATTGTATGGAAAGACTAGTTTAACTGGGTGCTCTGCAGTGTCTGTGTTATTTATTACATGCTATGTAAGACATCACAGTAATGCTGTTAGTAAAGATAATTAGGGATGTTTGTCAACCTTTTTGTTTTCCCCTTATCACTCATAAGGGTAGAGCTAAATTTGCAGATGTATGTACACACTGGTTGTTGTTGCTGTGTTTTTTATTATACTAAGTTATGAACCCTAAACTATATCCTTTTCAGAAAACGCATTTTTTCAATTGCGTGATAATCATGTGTGCAAATGAGCCCGGATACTATTAACTTGCGGTTTCATGACAAGTACTCAGGATTACAACGAGTCTAACCATGGTGTAATACGAGTCTATTAACAGGTCAGGTTTGAGTTTCGGGTTTTATACTCGTCGACACGTTAACTGATCTTTTCTTAGTAAAAAAGACTTACGAAACAACTACAGCTTCGTCCCTTCCAAAAAGAAAAAGTAGGCTTAATAAGTCATTGAGCTCCCGGTTTGTCTTTCGATTTTGGTCCCTCGTATACTTTTTCTTTGATTTTGGGCATCAACGTCATGGTAAGTAAAAATGACAGAGAACAAGCACATAAAATCCGTTGTAGTCTAGTTGGTTAGGATACTCGGCTCTCACCCGAGAGACCCGGGTTCAAGTCCCGGCAACGGAATTAATTTTTGCTCTGTTGGCTCTGTTGAATTTTTCAGGGAATTAAATGTCCTCTGCCGCAGTTTTGGGTGGGTCTCCCATGCAGGTATGCTTTCTCTATTGCACCATAATTTCTTGCTTTTTTTTATTTTATTTTTTCTAACACAAGACGAAACAACTTTATGTTCTAGATGAAACCTATTGTAACAAATTAGGTTACACATTAAAGTGATTGAACTGACTGATAAATTTCTTCTTCTAGATGAAACCTATTGTAACAAATTAGGGTAGACATTAAAGTGATTGAACTGATAGCCATATGTTGTGTATGTCTCCTTCACAGTCGACGTCATATACAGTTTCTGATTGGTGTAGATTGGTGCAACAATCCCTTTAGAAAATAAACTCTAGCCTCTAGTGGCCCCGTCCAGTAATTGCATCTGTGTGCTTATTGCTTAACATAGTTGTCTTTGATATATCTACATCGCAGGAATTAATAATGTGGTCCACATTGCAATCAAACTCACTCATTTTCCATGCTTTATTTGATTTCGTTTCACCATTTTGTATCAACAAAGCCTCTCCCATCTTCAACCACAACAAAGCCATTTCGGTTAGAAAGCCAAATTATTAGAGTTCTCATCATAAATAGTTTTTATGAGGATGAGTATTGTGTCATTTTTTGGTACCCATCTGGTATCGGGAACTTTACCTCGACTAATCCGGTTTCGACCCGGAATTGCGCACCGGGGTATGGTAATTGAGTCTCCTAATGAAAAATTTTCAGCGTACACGAAAACTCAAACCCATATAAACAGGACCAATTCGCTCCCTTAGTACGCAGACTCAAACCCGTATAAACAGGACCAATTCGCTCCCTTAGTACGAAGACTCAAACCCGTTTAAACAGGACCAATTCGCTCACCACTAGGAGCAACCCATAAGTATTGTCATTTTTTCTAAATTGGAAAGTTCACATACTATCTCAAATTGGGCCCTTAACTAAATTGATTCTTTCCCCGTTTGGTACTGGCATTGTGGGCCAGTTTTTTTTAGAGAAGAGCAACCTGTTTGACGTCTATAACTCTAAAAATGTTATATTATTCAAGACGTGTTATAAAACATGTATAAATACTAGTATGTATGTCATTGTTATACATACAAAATACAGTATCCCCTCTATTATATATATGTTGTATAAACGAATTAGAAAATAGAATGAAAAACCGAGGCATGCCTCACCGGCTGACGCCCCCCTCCTTCCCCTCAAATCTGTTCTTCTTCTTCCTCTAAATTGAATTGTTTTATAACACGTTATCAGCACGATAACTCTACCTACTGAGAAATCAAATTGAAGAAGAAGAAAAAAAACAAAGAAAAACACATGAAACCGGCCGTTTTCGTTTTCATCTCCGGCGCCGGCTTCCGCGCCGCCGTGGACGGCACCACCCCCTCAGGCCGCTTCCTCACATGGTCACGATCATGACGGCACCTTTCTCCACCTTGTTCGCTGCCGGACACACCGTCCAAGGCCAAAGACCCGACGGCCGACCCGGACCCGTTTTCTGGTCGTCGGGTCTGCAATTTTTTTTTTCTTGCTGTCTGTAGCCGCCTCACGCCGCCCAGCCACCGCCGCACCCAACCCGCAGTTCGCACCGCCTGCGCCGCTGCCTCGCCGACCTGCAGAGCCACTCCAACCGCCGCCTCTTGCTTTTGCCGGGTAAGCGTTTTCACGTCCGGTCACTACATTTGTTTTTGTATTGTCTGGTTGGCTGTTTGGATTGATTGATTGTTTTGTTTGTGTGTATTGTATGATGTTGGTTAATTTTTGGTGTTGATGGCGAGTGTGTTGTGTGGGTTGTGTTGTTTGCTGTGATTTTGGAGTTGTCGGGTGAACAGTTTTCGCCGGATTTCCGGCGTGAACAGTGTTGGCATGGTTTTGTGGTACTTAGTTGTGGTGGTTTGGTATTTGTGATTGGTTTGTTGTCTTGGAGGAGTGGCTTGTGTGTGTTTGTTTGGTAAGAAATAGTAAACAGGGAATTGGCTGAATTGGGAGGAAGCGTGAACAAAGTTTCCGGCGTGAACAGTGTTTCCGGGGTGCCGGGAAACGAAACTTTAAGTAAATCCCGAGCCTTTGGCCCATATACATACCTAACGGACCTTTGGACCTTTTGGATTATTAATGATCCCGGACCGGATTTTAAATGATTATAATTAAACAATGGGTTAATTTAATCTTTATTTATGATTTTATTTTATGCCTTGTGTTTATTTAATTTATGCTATAATCTAATTTATGTTTTATTTAAGTTCTGATTGGGCTATTAAAAGGCCCATTGCATTTATATTTTTCGTTTCTAATTTTATGTTTTGTTTTGGGCTCGTACAAGGCCCATAAATTTTAATTTTCTGTCATTTTTTTTAAAAAATTGGGACAGTAATTATTTGCCATGTGAATAGTACTTTCCGGCGACCTGTGAATAATGATTTTGGTCGGAATCCGGCAAACCCAGAAGTGTTTGGCCGGAATTTGATGCCTCGGCAAAATAATCTGGCACGGTGAATAGTAATTTTTTCGGCGACCGTGAATAGTGATTTTGGCCGGAATTTGAAACCTCGAATTTTTCCCGGCATAGCTGTTATATAAGCCCCGAAGGCCGTTATATTTATTATATTTATTTATTGGCCAGCTAAGCCACCTTTATCGTATAATCGTATTATATATGTTATTGCTGAAAGATTTATCGAGTAAGCATATTTTCTGTTTTTATTCTGATTGGGCTATTAAAAAGGCCCATTATTCATTTCATGGCCGGCTAAGTCGCCTATTTCTTTACGTTTTAATTGGGCTCGTGTAAGGCCCATCGCATTTAATTTTCAGCAATTTAATTTTCATTGGGCTAATTAATTAAAGGCCCATTGCATTTAATTTTCTGCTATTTATTTTAATTGGGGTAATTAATAAAAGGCCCCTTATTCACTTTAATTAAGTATTTATTTATTTAATTATGATATTTGAATTCAAGACCCTTATAATTTCCAGAAGAAATTTATGGGTATCAAATTCGGACAAGAATTTACATGATAATAGTCTGGAAGACTAAATATAAGAGTCAAGCAGACTCAATAAAAGCAAATAAAATGAAGACTGAAAGTCTTACCGTTCAACAGATCCTGGAGATCCTTCAAAGGACAATCGAAAATAAAAACTATTACCACCAGCAGATGGGAATTATATAACCACCAGAAGGAGGATATTATACTTGCTTACCCTGAAGGAGCAATTCATTTTTTATTCAATTTATTTTTATGTTCAATTTAAATTATTACGCATTGCAATTTATTTTATTTACTTTTCAGTACTTTATAATTGTTTCTTAGAATAATGCCTGAAGCATTAGTCTCGAAGACAATGCAAAATTGACATCCACAGGGGGAGAATTATATGTGTGTGGATGTTAATATAACAAATTATGACAATGACTAAACGCTCCAGAAGAGCATAAATTCGAATATGTTCATGAAGAACGCATGTTTTAATATGATCTAGAAGATCGTATATTTACGCGAGTACAGACACCCCCAGTAATAAAATGAATTATTATGGATCCCGATGAATTGACTCTTATATATTCCCTGAAGCGAATAAAATAATTGTTTGTGCCTGTGGGCGTAAATGAGAAAATAAATGGAAAAGGCTCAAAGCAAACATGCATCTTATTATTACATAAACGGATACATAACTGGAGAACATTCAAAGAGGAATGGTCCTCATACATATGTTTTAAACAATAATCTATCTGTTGGGTTCAACATTAACCCTGAAACTCTGAACCTCACCATTAATGTTGACCCTAACACTGTCGTTCCAGGAGAACCACATACCACCCCTGTTGTTTTCTCCAGGTATCTCAAACCGATTCGTTGGAGGAAAACGAAGTGGAATCACACCATGATTCTCTCCTGCTTGCCACAAAGTCTCGGTAATCAGTACCATATTAGGCTTGTACTGATTCTTCAGATCCCTTAAGGTACGCACAAAGTCTTGTGACCTTCTTGCTATACCCCTGCAATTCCACAATAAAAGTCTTACCTTAGGCCATGTAGGTGGTAACCCAGTCACCCTTGGGACGCTCCGAGCCATCATGGAAACCTGATAATAACTGCTTTGATTTAAAATTTGACATGAAGGCTCTAGCTGAAATTTCTGCATCCTAGCAGATATGAAAAACATTATAGAGTTAGCTGAGCCATAAAAATTTGTCCTGAGATTGCCTTGGTCCTCCAGGAAGAAAGTTTCTTCCATTGGAGTCACAAAGAACCTAGACGAGTATAGCTCATCAACAAAAACCAAACGTAAGATTCTTGCTAGCTCATTATGCAGTTCCTCTTGTTGTTCATTTACCATGCTATAGGCCAATCTATTTCTTCTGCCTAGTGAGGCACCCTCAACAAAGAAAACAGTAGCTGGGGAAGGCATTTTCGTCAAGGTTGAGTTTTCTGTTTCTTTGCTTTGATGAATTTTTTTTTCTATATCTATGAGTTTTCCTGTATCTTCCCATGTAATCCTTCCCCTTTCTTATAGCCTGAGCATAGATAGCCAGGTGTCCCTGAAAAGATCCAGAAGATTTTTCGGTGGATTATATTATTACTCAGAAAATTTCAAAGCTTTACAATCCTCGAGGATTTTCTTTTGGAAATGTCTGCCACTACATTAATTATTGCTCAATAATTCTGATTTTTTAGACATAAGTGGCAGATATAAGCTTAAAATTGGTACATAACAGCCTGAAGCTGGTACCCATCAAAAGCTAGTAAAAATAGCAGCCTGAAGCTGGCACATATATACCAGTCTGAAGCTGGTACCTACTTAAAGTTGGTTTATCGGATTTATTTGGCATGACCGGTTGGGCCATCCCGGGTCAATAATGATGCACGGAATTTATTTGGTCATTCATTGAAAAACCAGAAGTTTTACAATCAATGAATTTTCATGTGTTTGTTTGCTGCGAAATTAATAATACGGCCATCCTAAGATGAGATTGGCCTAGACCAGCAAATTTGGGAATAATTCTGAGATACGAACGCAGACTGATAGATCCGCTGTGTTGACCATCTAGGTAATTTTTACGATGCATCGACTAGATGGTCTATTGTGTGACGCAAGTTGGCATTGTGCGTACTTGTTTTAATGATTAAGCCACTTGCGGGTACATATCCCTACTTATGTTACTAGACTATATGTCTAGATTATGCTGGTATATTTCTTCAATGGATAATGTATATCATTGGAAATAAATCCAAATAGATCTAGGCCATATTGACAATTGATTGCAGGACCATTGATAAAATATCATTGTTTGATAATTGGTATTTTATATGCAGCAACACTTGAGTGCATCAAGCCAACATGATAAGATCTCCCCATTTAATTGATTAATGGTCACATACTTAGTATCTCTCATCTTCGAACCATCGGTTATATAGTATAAAAATGCTCTACCACAACATTGTTTTGTTGGTCCTTAAAGAATATTGGGAATATATGTTGTGTATGTTGGGTATGTTAATTTGATGTTAGAGTTTACCCAACATAAGGGGGAGGAAAGAAGCAGCTGGATCAAGAGATTATTGAAATGATTTATCAATATCTAGTTTTTGATCCTCGAATAAATTAGTATGAACCTGAAGTTCAAAAGATGATTCATTTGCAGAAAAATTGATATGCAATTGTCAGACACATTTAAATTAAGTGTGACCATAGACCAGCTGCAAATGCTCCTATTTAAGATTGATGTTCCTGAAGAACAATGTAAGTATGCAAATGAATCTATAGATTATACTCGGTTCCAAAAGAAAAGAAATTCTCGATAGAGAAAAAGGAGCAAAAGTGATAAGATGGCCCCAGTGAGAAAGTAAGACCTCCAGTAGAGGTTTGAATTAAAAGTCCTCCAGAAGAGGTTGATTCTCTGACACAATTGATAAATTTCTAGAAGTAACTCAGGTACCTGAAATAAATGAGTATGATGAGATCTCAATTACAGTGTCAGGGATAAGATGGAACTGACGAGAAATAACCGTCGACGGAATACAATTTTAATTTATTGCGCTAAATATTAAAAATGAGGATCATGAACCTACTAATGAAAGTAGGCGTTGTATGATTGGCCAAAATACATAGATATAATTGAAGGTTGTGTTAGGCTCGCTTATGAAGCGAGATATTCTTCGGATCTGTAGTCTGTACACCAGAGGGTGTAAAATTAATTAGTCGTAGAAACGGGTATTTGTGCGAAAAATATAAATGAGATATAAAGCACGGTTGCACAAGGTTTTACCTGAACGACCTGATTTTAATTATGAGAAGATTTACTCCCCTGTGGTGGATGCAATTATGTTAATATGTCTGGCATCATATGAAAAGAATTTGAAATGCATATAGTGAATGCTATTACAGCCTATTTATTAATATGGATCCATAAGTCATGATATATACATGAAGATCCCTGAAGGATCCAAGTTGCCTGAAGCAACTAATTCCCAGGAAATTACCAAAATTGAACCGAATTTAAATCATTCTGTGTATGGATAAATTTATATGTTTAATGATTGGAACTCCAGAAGAAGTCTCCAAATACCGTGCTATTAGACTGGTCATGGAGTACTCTGTCTAAATACAATATGTATTGCTTGTACCATAAAGCCTGAAGCTTTTGATTTAAGCCTATCGGCATTATATGTATTTGCTCTTATCTTCGGGGAATAACAAATGTGTAATCATGTAAATCCGAAAGAGAGTAAAGTTGCTTTTGCAGATATAGATCCTTTTTTTAGCCCACATAAAGCACAGATGGACATCAGCTGCAACATTGCACATAATATTGCAATATCATCGGGACTACAAAAGCAAGATGAGAAGATAGACGCTCAAATGACAAAATTATGAAGATTATCCTGCCAACTCTGTCCAATTGAAGTTATGATGTAACAAAAATGATCAAACAAAACACATGTCACCAGAAGCTGACAAGGACGATAGGCATGCAACAACATCAAGCAATCAATGGAGGCCAAAATGAGGGGGAGTAGAATACGCAATGCACTCTTTTTCCCTTCACCAAGTTTTTATCTCACTGGGTTTTTCTTGGTAAGGTTTTTAATGAGGCAGTACTCCCAAAGTGTATTCTACCCAACAACACAATGACATCCAAGGAGGAGTGTTATAAAATATGTATAAATATTAGTATGTATGTCATTGCTATACATACAAAATACAGTATCTCCTCTATTATATATATGTTGTATAAACGAATTAGAAAATAGAATGAAAAATCGAGGCATGCCTCACCGGCTGACGCCCCCCTCCTTCCCCTCAAATCTGTTCTTCTTCTTCCTCTAAATTGAATTGTTTTATAACAAGACGCAAACTTTAAATATCTTTTGCTTTTTTTTATATTAGTTTATGAAAACCTCATCTAAGCTACAAGCCCATTGGTGTAAATATCTTAGTTTTTATTTGATAGACGGTCTAAATATCTTAGATAAATTAGAGTAACTCTACCCGACTAAGATACTCTACGGTGTGTTACAGGAGTGGTCTTTAAACATAACTATTTTTATTACTTTCTTACCTTTTATGGATGAGTACAATACATACATACCTTGTTCCTTTTATATCTTTGGCTTTCTTTGTCACATTACTATGGATAGATTCTCCATTACCATGGCGCCGGCTCTTTTCGCAATTCTGTACCTTCTCTGCAAGATAACCTTGAAAATGTTAAACGCCAAAGAAATATTTTTTGGGAGACAACAAATTGAGTTTGTGTCACTGAACCTGTAGCATATGTATAGAATTATAATCAATTCCGAGGTTTAACTTCTTACAGATTGATTCCACCAAATCCTGGCCAAACCTATATTACAAGTAGCTACAAAAATGCAAATTCCAACAGGAGTTGCTAGAGAACAAGCAGGGGAAAGATAATCTTGAATGCGACTTGACCGATGGCAGAAGTCCATACATAGCCCCAAAATTGCTAGTATCTTGGTTTTTGTGTTACTAGCATTCTAAGTCTAAGGTATAAAACTAAAGGGAAATAATCTGACCATAGGGAGGGGCCGCCACCGCAATAGTGGCGGCGACTGGCCGTAGCCTATTCTGGGAAAAAGGTTAAGTCCAGGTGACACGTCGTCACTGCGCCCACAAGTTGTTATTGACAAAATAAAAGTTCGAAAAAATTAGCCTACTTGTCTAGTTGATTTGGGCCATATTCTTAAAAATGGGACTAGTTTAGTCTAAAGTTTTAGATTAGTTTTTGAATAATTTTAACTTGGCCAAGTTTAATGGTAATTGTATTGTTGAAATAGAGTTTTAATGTCGATCAAAATATTTTATTGTGCATTAATTATAGTATTTTTTATTTATTTTATAATTCAAGACATTATTTAAGAGTATAATGGGCGGTACCAATTTCGATTAATTATTGACCAACTGAGGATCAATTAATTTTGACTGTTGGACAAAATTGAACAACCTTTTATAATACAATATAATGCCAATTTTAAAATATGAGGTCCAAATGAGTTACTCATTTGGAGGGCTTTGATATTTATTACAATATCCTTTGATCCGTCCTTAGTCAGCCTAAATCACTTAAATCCTATCACTTCTAATTAATTTGTTTTGAACAACCTGACCCAAAAAGTCTAAGAGCTTACGATTGTACATTGTGGCAAATAATTTTGTAATGCTACTGCCCCCAACTTGGGCCACTTTGATGCCAGTAAATATTTGACAAACAATGGACAAAAAGTCTTGTTTAAAGAAAGCGCCTAAGAGACTGATAGTGATTATTGGCTGTTCTTTCCTTTAGGAACAGTAATTATTGGCTGGTTTTTCCAATCATTAACTGTATTTAGAAATTTAATATGTTCTTAATTAATTAGTCGGTAGATTAAACACTTCTCTCGTGAAGAGACTTTGGTTTTGAGTGGTAGAGTTGCACAACACGTGAATAAAAATACATTTACGTTCCTTTCAAGAAGTCCACTACATTTTCAAACAAACAAAAAAAAACTATTAGAGAGAAAAAAACAGAGGAGCCTACACTATATAAAGAGACCTTATATTATCACTGATCATCAAGGAGTGACGTGAAGAAAAAGTATTGAAAATACAGAGAGAGAGAGAGAGAGGGGAAAGATGAGAAAAGATTCCCATCCATTGTTGAGGGGAGGAAGAAGAGAAGGAAAATACAGTCATGGGTTCACTAAAGCTGAGATGGAATCACTTGCCAGCATATGCGAGGCTGTTCTTCCTCCTCTGCCTCCAAATTCTCTGCAATCCGAGGGGAAGGAAGACCAACCCTGCAAACCCCTTCAGGATTTCTGTGCAGCTTCAGGGTCTCAATTCCCTGTTCCTGATGAGGTATATATATTTCCCCCACCCCGCCATATCTCTCTATGTTCCTGAATTGTTTGCATAGGTTTAATATCCTTAAAGCCTACATGTCCTTCTGTCTTTCTTGGTTTCTGACTCAGTCCTGTTAAGCAATTCTGTCAGTGATTGATGACGCCATGTAGTGTTCCTGTTCCTATATACTACTATCTTGCTTTTTTTTTCGTCCTTCCACAAAAGGGGTACCCACCAGATGTGACATTTTCTTGTAGGTGGCAGAGACATTAAGGAAAAGAGCACTACCAGAAGCGTTGATTTTGGTGAGGTTGCTGTTGTTACTCCTATCCACAAAGTTAGGTACATTCTTGTTGTGTGGGTCTCTATGCTTTTCCGAGAAATGGCCATACATCAGAAAGTTCTCAAGCATCTCCTTGGAGAAGAGGGAGAAGATTCTGCAGAAGTGGTTCAGGCACAACATTTTTACTCCATTCAGGCTTGCTTTCGCTTATATCCGGGTCCTGGGCGTTTACACTTATTTCAGCCGGGTAAATGCTAGCTGCTTTCCTTCACTTTGATCTTTAATTTACTACCCATTTTGGTTTCATTTTGACATTGCTTAACTAGAACCGGACTTTGCCTCGACTTTTGAAAATCACGTGTTTTGCTGTCTGCCCCATACGTTAGAAAAATGCTAGATGAACAAAATTTTGGAAAGAAGAAGAAGTTTGAAATCATAAATGAAGTCATGAATTGAAAGTTGAAGTAAAACCATTGACTTGGATTTTTATACCATTTTTAGCAAAAAGAAACACTATAACAGAGTTAATGATGCGTTGTTTTTGCTAATAGCAAATTAAAAGTAATTACTGAATTAAAAAAAGAAGCCCAGATCCATTGGTTCAGTTTAATGTATTTAAGCACAAACGTGTTTACGTGTTGGAGAAAAAAAGAAGATAATCATAAAAAATGGATGAGGCCCTTATACATCAGTTCATTTAATATCAGAACCTCATCAACTTCATCTGACGTGTACGTTTCTTGCAAGTATTACCGAAAAGGCAGGTCGAAGAGAAAAAAACAAAAATAATTGTTCCACAAAAAGGAAAAAAATAAAAAGAGAAAAAGACAAAGAGGTAACCTAGCTTTCTTTTTTTTTTAAAAAAAAAAATCTAGCTTTTTTTTTGTTTTTATTTTTCAGCTTATTGTAAACTTGGTATAAAAAAGTCCTACAACTTTGGATCTTTCCAGTCAAGTCCTAAGTCAACGTTATGACGTTGTGTTAGCTTAGACTCTTTCGAGAAAACCTAAATTTATTGCACTAAAGGACATGATTCCAGAATAGTTTAAAGCAATAGTAATATAAATTAACATGGAAATTTGACTTTGATTTGTATCTGGGGTCAAAATGAGATGCAGCTGCTCCCGTTCTAAATAATAGCGATGACGAAACATATATAGTTGCTTGCCATCCTGAGCCTTTTATTGTTTTTGGGTTGTTCAATCTATTTCTGCCTTTCCTTTTTGATATAATGCATTCATGTTTGCTTGTTTATTTTTGTTTGCTAGTACACAAATATCGCCCGTTGGAGATGTAATGCCAATGAGAGGAATGTAGTTTTCCAATTAGAATATATTATACGAAGCTTTAAAACATATATCCTACAAAAAAAACAAAAAGCTAGTAATAATTTTTGGCTTAATACCTCTTTTGGCTCCTTAGTTTGGCAACTACTTTGATTTTAGCCATTTAGTTTTTAATTTTTTGATTTTGTACCTTAATTTGGCAATGATTAGGTATTTACATCCACCAGTCCATTCCAATTGGTAAAATTGATGACTTGTAGGTAGCCTAACATATGTAACTCCTCTTTTGATGATTTTCTTTCCTACAAAGTCACCCCAAACCGAATCGCTAGAATAAAAACTGATTTATGACTCGATATAAACCGATTTTGTTTCCTTCTTGTATTTGTTTTCGGGTTCTATATAGGGTCATATATCATTTTTTTTTTATTCGGGCAATTTGGCTTGGGATGATTTCGTAAGAAAGAAAATTCCTAAATGAGGAGTTAATATGTGTTAGGCAATCCATATGTCAATAATTTTACCTATTAGAATGGGTTGGAGGGTGAAAATATCTAATCATTGCAAAAATAAGATGCAAAATCAAAAAATTAAAAGCTAGGTGGCTAAACTCAAAGTGGTTGCCAAACGGGAGGGAAAAAAAAGTATTAAGCCATAATTTTTCAGGCGGTGCCAAGAAATGAGAATTATAATGGAAGATAGTTGGCAGTTGGAATATAATTATGTACAGGTAATCCGTTGCTTTCAAATCTGTAAAGTGGGGTTCCATACAGTGAGTACAATTTTAAACCATATATTTGCCAGTTTCAAGTAATGTGGTCTTGTCGCCATCAGATACTGTGATTTCATTTTCATCAATCAAACTTCTTGATAGAAAGAGTAAAGAAAGACAAGAAAATTATATTTGACAGTGATTCAGTATTATTTTTCTTGTTTCATGTTAATAGGCAAGTGAATAAACATTATGATGAGTTGACTGCTTTGTGAATTTTAGTACGAATGAAAGTTTATGGCGTTACACAATACAAGAATCTTGAAACCATCAACCTTAAATTGAACTAATTAAACTATCAAGATAGAAACATAAACGCAAATTGTGTTTCTATTTGTAGCATACCTGATACATATATTTTCAGCTATTTCAATTCTTTTTTTTTTTTTTTAAAAAAAACTTGGGTCTTATAACAGGTTGATGAAAATGGAAGTAATCCAGCATGGCCAGCAATTGGATATCAAGTATACTCAGAAAAAGACCCCCAGAAAATCCCAAATGAAAGACCTCTCCAGAAGGGAATTGTAGAAACCAGTCAAGAAACTGAGTCTACCCTGGTGCAGACTCTTATCAAAAAAGGACTCCAAGTTGGTGAAGATAGCAACAAGAATCTGTGCAAAATCAAATGTGATGCTGTTATTGTTGGCTCCGGTGCTGGTGGGGGCGTTGCTGCTGCTGTTCTGGCAACTTCTGGCTTTAAGGTTCTAGTTATTGAAAAAGGAAACTATTTTGCACCTGCAGACTATTCTTCTCTAGAAGGACCTACTAAGGAACAATTGTATGAAGCAGGAGGGATTCTTGCAACCGATGATGGGAGTGCGTGTATTCTAGCTGGATCTACCGTTGGTGGAGGTACTGCTGTTAACTGGTCTGCATGCATCAGAACACCAGACACTGTGCGTCAGGAATGGGATAAGGAGAAGAAGTTGCCACTCTTTGGTGGCCAAGAGTATGTTTCCGCCATGGATGCTGTTTGTAAGAGGATTGGTGTGGGGGAGAATTGTTCGGAGGAAGGATTGCAGAATCGTATACTTCGAAAAGGATGTGAACGCCTTGGTGTTAGAGTCCATGATGTGGGCAGAAATTCCTCTGAGAATCACTACTGTGGATCATGCGGTCTAGGATGTCCATCAGGGGATAAGAAAGGAACAGACAGAACATGGCTGGTTGATGCTGTTGACAATGGTGCTGTGATCCTTACAGGATGCAAGGCAGAGAGATTCATTCTTGAAAGCAACAAATATGGAGGCATAAAGAAGAAGAAATGTGTAGGGGTAATGGTAAGAACTTTGAACAGCAATATTCAGATGAGACTGCAAATTGAGGCAAAAGTCACTATCTCAGCTTGCGGTGCGCTTTTAACACCCCCATTAATGATCTCTAGTGGACTGAAGAATAAGAACATTGGCCGCCACCTTCGTCTCCATCCTGTGCTAATGGCTTGGGGATACTTTCCAGAATTAAATTCAGAGTTCAAGGGAAAAGCCTACGAGGGTGGAATAATCACATCACTTCATAAAGTGGCATCAGAAGACGGCAAAGGAAGGGCCATCATAGAAACACCTGAACTAGAACCGGCAGCATATTCTATCTTGTGCCCTTGGGAGTCTGGACATGACTTCAAGAAAAGTATGTTGAGGTATCCAAGAACTTGTCACCTGTTAAGCATTATCAGGGACTCCGGGGCTGGAGAGGTTAAAGCGGAGGGAAGGATAAGTTATAAATTAGACTCCAGGGACAAAGAGAATCTCAAGGCCGGATTGCGGCAGGCATTGAGGATTTTAGTAGCTGCAGGAGCCGTGGAAGTGGGAACCCACCGGAGCGATGGGCAGAGAATCAAGTGCAAAGGAATTAAGGAGAAGGATTTGGAAGAATTTCTGGACTCAATTACTGCACCTGGAGGGATACTGTCATTGGAAAAGGTCTGGACGTTCTTTCTCTCTGCACATCAAATGGGGAGCTGTAGGATGGGTAGTAGTCAAAAAGAAGGTGCGGTTGATGCAAATGGTGAGAGCTGGGAAGCAGAAGGACTATATGTTTGTGATGCTAGCGTTCTTCCTACTGCTGTTGGTGTGAATCCTATGATCACCATCCAGTCCACTGCCTATTGTCTCTCAAAGAGAATAGCAGAATCCTTAAAGAAAACATCCGCCCTATGGACTTGATCAGTGATCTATTAACGTCATATTGTCTTGTGTTTGTGTGAAAACATGATCCTGCTTGTCAGTCAATCAAGTTGAGCTGGGAAGGAAGATGTTATATAAGTATCCAAAAAGGTTCAGCAGGTAAGGTCTTCAGCTAAGTAGCTGCATGTTGTATAGGCTTGGTTAGCAATAAAGAGTATCTGTTTCTCCTTCCCTTTGTCATATATTTCTTTGTGAAGTTAGTCTCCTTATCCTTTTAAATTTTTTATTATCTTGCAATTTGCAAAATACTAGTTTCAGAATATCCACTTCATCCAAGTCACAATAAAGAAAAAAGTTGATTAAGAGATAAAGAATTGAGAAATGACAGCCATTAATCATCAATGTTAGCAGGTTTGGATCTTCGTCGGTCCAATGTTAATATCAATGAAGTCTCAAAAATGGGTTCTGAACCACGTCCAAATCATTGTTTAACAACAATTAGATTCCTCAGATATAGTAGGAAAAATCCATTATGAGAACATTCCCGTATGAAAAGCAGTATTGCTGCCAAATGATCTGATTTTTAGGAGCAATATGAAAACCAGAACTAGGAAGGAAAAAAAAGAAGTGAAGAAACCCATCAAATTCATTTATATCAATAGTCAGAATTCGGAATGTACAAGAAATCCAACGTTATTCGGTGCTCGCTCACTCCATTACACTCGAGACTTACAATTCACAGAATGAATTGGATCTGTGAAGAATAATGACAGGGACACCAGCACATTTGTCTTGAAATGATGCAGATCCCAGTTTGTGTAAGCAGAAAGTGGCGAAAAATCCTTCCCCTAAATCTCAACCTTCTAGCTAGGGACTTGCTCCCGCGGCTAGCTTTGCAAGGGAGTTTCCTATGCTTATCAAGCAAGGCATCTCAGCCATCAGAATCTGCCTCACGGAATGGTAGAGGGACAGTCTTCACGGCCCTGAACTTGCCAACATTGTTCAGATGTTCATTCTCCAACCTGTGTGGACGACCAGAGTTGTTGATGTTTAGTTTTCTTGTGACCAGATTATATCCTCTCCATTTTAGTGACGCATTGACAAGAATAATTAGGTTGTCTGAAAAGGGACTTACCTGTAAAAATTCCAATGGCCTCTCCTAATAACCTCCAAAGAAGCCAAGAAAAAATCTAACATGCGTGACTCAACCATAGTGAATCGGAAACGCATCACTGTCTCCACCCAAGCAACTCTTAGGATTACATTCAAGGCCTGCAATATTGGGTTTCCAATTATGTTAAAGAATGTTCTTGAGAATGAAGCTGCATCAATCAAGTTCTTGAGGGAGAGAACTTACAATGGAAATGTAGTAGATGCTTTTGTTCTTTAGGATCAAATCATCTCTTAGCCACTTGTTTTTGGATTTTGAATTGAGAAGGCCCCAGTCCTTGACAAAATCCCAGTATAACTGATAAATTGTTGCAAACAAAGAAGTAAACAAGACAATCCCAAACCACAGGTGGTCCTCCTGCCTGGCATAGGTTAATCTGGCACCAGCTGCCACCATGGCCGAAACATATTTCCCCATGTTAGCCAAATGGTTAAGGTCACTCTCGTCGAACCATCGTCTTGCACACTGACATTGAAAGATGACATGAAGGTTATTTGTGGGGAAGAACCAAGTTATCTAGTTGCCAGTCTTTACATACTATACTATGGTAATAACATGTAAACTTTATCAGAATTGTGGGAGTTTAAGACAAGGATGTCGTGTTTTCCTAGTGTAAAGTTTAATGAAAATTACAAACTGGAGTCATTCAATGGACTGCAATAAATTGATCCCACACCTATCAGAGAAATGTGAAGTTGAACAGGAGTGTTACCTGCATAGCACGCCAATAGTATGGAAGAAATGAAATCACATATGCGAGCTCCCTGTATAACCTTCCTGAGTTGCAAGTTTCGTATCGATGTGTCCTGAAACTTCCGGCTAGGAAGTAGCAGGCTGTAGATTCCATGTGCCGGAGTAGCGGAATCTGCATAAATTTTATTTTCCACAAACCAATAATAATTAGAACCACAAATTGTTGATATGTGAGAAAGAAAACACAATACTGAATTGAGCCTTATGGATACAATTTGTTTGACCAAAAGAAGTATTGGAAAGTGAAAATGTTACCTGGCTGGTAAGCTGGTCTGCCATGAAAAAGTCCACCATCAAAACCTGCATACACAATGTTTCAATCAGCAAAACAGACACTAAGGATTGCTTTCCATGTACGCTGCAAAACATCCCTGCTCTGTTAGAAAATAAGAAAAGAAGCAATGTACCTTATAGAATGGAGAGCAGATTATGTTTCGTATCACACGGATAAAGCAGTAACGAGTTGGTCGGTAGAAAATGTCAAACGGACAAATGAGCAACGCCAAGAAAATCTGAGAAAAAGCAGCGGATGTTAGCATCAAATTGAGTGAAACATAAAAGAATTACCTAACTATTTAGATCAGAATCAAGCTTAGCTAGTGAAAATACTTTGCAAATATTCATTGTTGGCGCAATTTTTAAAAGAATATTGAGACTTGCAAATGCCAAAATTCCATGTCAGAATCAGAAACACTTACTATGAGGAGGATTCCTGGAATTGCATCGACATGGCTAGGCGAAAAGCCGCTGGCCCGTAAGAGTAGATGGATTACCATTGCCCCAACCACAGAAGTCATGAAGGTGGTGCAGATGAGAAATGCATCTCTGTACTTTAGGGAAGTATTGGGCTGAAATTCGAAAATGAAATTGTAGTTGATTCTGGTGCCCTTCCACATGAAGAGGTTACAGCCATACATAAACAAGTGCAGGCTTAACAAGGCGAACACACTGCAAAAACCATATTAACCCTTATTAGTTCATTAATTCATGTCATCCAATAAAAGAATGTACATAAATTCATGACCAGTTGCAGCTTAACCAGAATTCTAGTCACAGGTCACTAACAAGTTAATCCTTGGAGCTTTTCCAATTCTTAGTGTAAGTACAGGTTCCCAGCAAATACTCCAAATTCTTGATAATTGAGTGAACAACTTTAACGTTTTCTCATGATATCTGTATCTGGCCACTAATTTGTCTACTCTTTCTTTTCTGTCCTTTTTTGTAGTCAATTTAACATAAAACCAGTTAAATCTTCAGGCATGACTTTATGGTTTTGCCTTATGATAACATTTAGTAAGTACTAAATTCTTCATTATTACATGTTATGCCTGAAGAATGCAGAATAAGCACCTGAAAACAGGGTAGACAGTTTCAACATATGATCTTTCAACATTAGGCTTAAATATTCCAGCCAAATGCGCCAAGATTGCATATACGCTGAATAATGATACAAAACAGCCAGTAAACAACCCTGCAATATTCAAACAACAACAAAAAAAGAAGTGTTAATCAACTTCCATTAAACACAGACATTATGTCAAAGAAGAAAGTAAAAAAAAAATAGAGTAAATTATCACAGACATGAATTTCCTTTAACATCAACCCCGCCACTTTGTGGGTCCAATCTAAACACATCTCCACTAAGGGTTCTTGTGGTCTAGAATTTTTTTCAAGTTACACGAGAAAATGGGTCTCGGTTTTTTCTTGCACAAGAGAATAACGAATCATCATATTGCATTTCCAACACAGATGTACATATGGGATGTGTATATATTCCACAATATTGTTGCTCCATTTATGTGGTAGCAGTGCCGTTTATAACATGCAATGTTGTGATTCGTTATTGGATGAATCATATTAATTAGACTTTTTATTCACACACTAATTCATCTGCTTTTCCGATCCTTCCACAAAAAAGTGTTTGGTCGGCAAGAAAAAAAAAAAAAAGAGAAGGATATTTTGATGTTTTTGGGCTAGTGGTTCAGCCACTAAACCAAGAGAGATACAAATTGGTCATTCCTTTATTAACAGAGGAGGGATTGTGGTGTCATATTTCACTGTTTCAGGGAGGGAGTGAAGAAATTTTACCAACAAAAAAGGTGACCATGTGAGACTCTTTCTGCTGCTGAGGTCTCAGGAATTTCATTGCCTTTTTCCTGTCATTGCTGGCGAAGTGCTTTGTGAATATGGACTCCACATCATCCATTAGCCTAACAACCTAATCAACCAAATATAATATTGTAAAATAACACATATATTAATTAACAAGCAATTAACCCCATGCCCTATCTCGTGACAAAGAGCACAATGAAGCTTTTTGTATATATATGGCCAAGAAAATTATCATAATGTTTAAAGATCTATGTATTTTTGGTAAAAAAACCTGTGTTGGTGGGAGAGCATTGACAAACCCATGAAGTATGTCCATGTCAGAATGCATAGTTAAGCAACATAAGTACGTGGCTACACAGTGTCTTAATTAATTACCTTATCAGAGCTAATGAAATGCGATCTCTTAACCACTTTTAAATAGCTTGCAGATGCTTGCTGGTTTGATACCTGTTGGTGCAAAGTAAATATTTCAGCTTCTTAATTATGAACAGAGAAAAACATGGATGGATAATTAATTGCAGCACCAGCAAATCATATGGCTCTAAAAAGAACATGGGTTGGAGTTAATAATGCCAGGAGAAATTCATAATCTGTTGATTAACTAAATATATTGTTTTATGTGATATTGAAATTTCTAACACCTCCTCTAAAACATGATGTTCTATTTATGTGTCATCATCAATGGGGTAGAAAATGGTTACTTTGGGTCTGATTTTAATTTGGAGTATCTGTTGCAGTATTTGTTTGTCTCACACTCTCCATGTGAGTTACAGATATATTAATGCCATCACTACAAGTTAGCAAAGGGCATAAGATAGAAGTGGATGCAAGTATTTTTCATGTGGTCTCTGTTTGTCTTGTTTTGGCTTTTCAAATACTTGTAGATATTATAAAGCAAATGCTTTTAATTTACCCAAAAAGGCATAACTCACTAAGGACCAAAATATCTTTGGAATTTGTTTTTAAGTTCCTTTCACAGCTCACATGGGTAGTGAAGCTGATCTTTATAGAAAGCATTGTATGTATACCTTGTCAAATTTCTTGAGAATTTTCGTAAAAGCCACCATATTCAGTGAGCTGCCAAAAATAGCAAACACATCAGAATCTGTGATTCATAAGAAAATCAGACAGAACACAACAAACAGAATCAGCACGTATAGACAAATTCTTTGTTAAATACTTCCCGATGCACACTTTTTTTGGTTATAACCCAGTAGTCATCCAAAACAATATAAAGAACCAAGGAATAATTCTTGTTCTTTTGTTAGTGATAAAAGAGAGCAAATTAACAATTGTATTTGAGGAGCCATAAAATTTAATTAACCTGTAAGTTTTTAGGAGACCAAGGCCTTTGTATAGCTCTACAAAGGCACCTCTGATCATCTTTTCAGCACATTGGATCTTCTTTTTACTGACGAAATCTCCAGAGCCTTCTTTCTTAGGATTATTAACCAAATCTTCCCAGAGCATTGATGTTACTGCAGAGATTGTTCGGGTAGGTGTTGTTGCGGGGATGTCAATCCTCAAAGCCAATTTAGGCTTCCCTTTTTTAGTTTTTGTCCTTGAAGCAGCATTGATAAAATTAACTCCATTCTTTTCTAGTGCTGCAATTATTTCCTCGGTCTGTGACGTTTCTGATGTCGGGGTCTCTGTCTGTTCGCTCTGGCTATCTGCATTTAATTAATTAATTAATTAATGACCCAAGTTAGAGATGAAGCACCAAAGTAGAAAGGAAAAGGAAAACTTAATTAAAATCCGCTGATTTTCTAACATCTGATCTGTTGCTTTAGATTTGAAGAACTTCATGTGTAAACGGTATAAGGAATCTTGAATTTGTAAGGAACTTTGTCAGGCTAGGACAGATTTTGAAGTAACAGGATTAGGTACATGAAGAAGTCCAACAAAATTGAAACACGATTAATCATCATTATCTTCTTGAAGCGTATAGCTGTTTTTCATTTTAAGACTTTTAAAGGTGTAAAAGATTAGCCATGTATCTAGGCTATGGAGAATTAGTAATCATCCAATATCATGGTGAAAAAAAAAAAAGAAACTTTCGGTTTAATATTTTTCTGGAATCTGAGACACCATGATTTGCATAATTAATTTATACACTCATCACCCTCATTAATGCTTCATGCAGAATGGACACATAACATGGGAGATTTCTTGACCTGCTTAAAATTTTTTCTTTCTAACTAAGTGGAGTTGTAAATGTCAAGAGCACTCAGCCTCCATTTTTGTGGGTTGCTTTAATGAATTGTGGTTCGATTCTTTCCATCTCCGGCAAAGTATTTCCGTGGGCCATGGATTTACAAATCAAGATCCCCCAAGCAAGACATTAAAATGGATTCAATCTTTCCATATATTTCCCTTTGCATCACGCACCTCTTTGCCACCTACTTATTATAAGTTCTCAAAGTTTCCTAGTGTTTCCACTTAAAACCGAACTTGTAATTTTACATGGTCCAGAATTCTCCACGTACGACCTATATAAATAGAGGTAATAACTAAGAGTCCTCCCCATATAGAATAATTAGAAATAATTGAAACATTAAGTAGAACGATTATAGTTAGTAATTCGTATCGCTTCTATTTTGTTTCCCATGGTTTATTTGTTGTTATTATTCTTTATTATTTACCTGGTAGTATAAAAATTCTCGTGAACAATTTCCAGAGGTCAAAAGAAGAGGCAATTTTGGAGAGGTTTCGTGTACGTTTTCCACTTAGTATGAAATGGGGGACAGATGTGGGTGGACATACATATATATATATAGGCTAAGATCGTAGTCAATTTGAACTGTACGGGTAGGAAATCCAAAAAGAAGAAAAAAAAAAATAGTATGCAACAACAATATTTGACCTCGTGATTTTGATTCAGTATGTGATGAGATCACCAGGTGATTTTGATTCAGACAAAAGATTAGTACGATATACCATTTTACCCTTAAACGCCACCGAATCAACAGGAAAAGCCAGCCATGATTATTTAGCCAACTATCTTACAACCAAGCTAATATATAGAAGGAAATAATTATATAGAGAGAAGAAGAAGCAAGATTTCTAACCATAATTAAAGTCGGAGTTTCTTGGAGTAGATGAAGACCAAGAACGGGAAAGAATTCCTGAGTCGGTCTTCCTGCGACGTTCATGGAGGATTTGCTTGAGGTCCACCAAAATCTCTAATTGCTTGTTCAGAATCTCTCCCCTCTCCAGGAACTCACTCTCTTTTGTTCTGTAAAACTGGTTCACTTTGTTCAGCTCTTCATCCAATCTCTCAAAGAACACCCTTACCTATCACGTACACCCCCAACAAAATTAAAACAAATGTAATTAAATACTATTGTGGCTAGGAGAAATTTTTTAAAAAATATTGTTAAATATAATATCGTATAACTGAATTACTGTGGAAAAAAAGCGAATAATTTTTTTTAATCAAGGAAATGGTATTCTTTCATTTCTCTTAAGTTTTTTCCTCTTTATTAGCACAATATAAAAAAAGAGGAATAAAAGATAGATTATATATGACTTTGATCACATGCATGCATGCTTATAATCGGCAGATATAGATATTTACCTCATCTTCTTCTGAAAACAACTGAACAAGCTCAGTTTCATACACTTCTTCGTTCCCATCCTCCATGCTTTTACTTCTCACCTGTAACCAACAAAAATCAGATATATGTATATATATATGTCATATATGTATGCAATGCAAAGTCATGTTTTGGGTGTCTCAATCTTTCATGATTGGTTTTTGGCTTTGCATGGCCCCTTTTTCTCCTGCTATATTCACAATAGTTTCGTGACATTGCACACCACCTATAACTGTTTCCATAATTTCGTGAAAGATTGAAAAACTCCAAAAGAAACCAAGTGATAGATAAGAGTCCCAAAAGTGGCACTATATATTTATACTAGTAGTTTGAAATCAACATTTTTTTTCTTCATCCCTAGCTATATCTATAACAACAACACCGTCGTCAATGCCCCCATTAATTAGGCCACCAAAGCTTAAAGTTTAATTAACGGAGGAGAAAGAAACGACGATAACTGAAATTTTGGAAGAATTTTTTTTTTGTTTAGGGGTAGGGAGAATATATTCGTTGAGTGAGTTTTTGTGGCCCAAAAGATAACACAGTTAAGGATGTTTTATGCGAATCACACGTAGACGCCATTACCAGTATAATCAGCGTTCGCTTCCAATATGACGTCAAAGCTGTGGGACCCGTTGCTTTACTAAAAAAAACTTTTTTTATTATATATATTTTTTTCTCATAAACGTTTGTTGATTGTGAATATGTATGACTATATAATAATATATGTTAGCTAGGGCCAAAGAGCGAAGCAAAAATGCCAGAAATTTTGCAAAGAAAAGGTGTATGTGTGACAAAAAGAAATGCTATGCTGTGGTGGTGGTGGCACATAAGCAAGCAAGCAAGCACGAAGGTGGAGAGTAGAGAAAGAAACTCAAATGGAGAAGACTTGAATATTGGTGGGATGCATTAAAGGCAACAAGAAAGGTGATAACACAACCTTTTGGCCAGAAAATGATGCCACTTTCGCTCTCATATCACAATACCACCACCATTTCTCGGTGTAAAAAAAGAAAAAAAAAAAAAGAAGGTTAACCCGGAGAAGAAACTAAGAAAATCTATATATGCACCTTAAGCTAATAAAAAGCTATGATATGTTATGTCATTAATTATTTGCTTGGTCGATCGTGTTGTTAATTAAATCACCTGAATGATCTCGGTTGAGGCATCAGATGATGAGTTGAAAAGCTTGTTAGAGATTCTGTGGGCAAAGGAGCGAATGGGGTGGAGCATGGAGAGACCAAACTCATGGTCAAGTAGTGCTTCTTGCTTAGGTTTTCTGGAGAGTTTGATCTTCTTTACTTGTTTCTTGAGCTGCCAGTAGTTTACAAAGGCTTCCTTCCATTCTGGGATGAGTTGAGCTTCAAGCTCCTTTGAGAACTTCACCATTTTGGTTCTCCTAGATATGGAAGGAAGGAAGAGGGAATTAATGGGAGAGAAAGCGGAGGGGAAGTTATAAGAGAAAGAGAGATAAGGGTGCTAATTAGAATTGGAAGAAGAGAGCATAGAGAGGCTTATATATATGGAAAGCGAGACATTGCGCGAAGAGAGAGACGTGAAGGAGAAATGAAGTGGGGGGATATAGCTACCTTGTCTACAATGGACTAGCCATAGCTACCTTTTTCTTGCAAATTAATGCGTACTATATTTTTCTATAATATATGTTTCAGTTTCTTCATCAGTGTTAATTTCTTATTGTAACTAATTAGTCACTAATTAATACGCGGGCGTCTCCTAATAGAGATTAAGATCCTCATATTAGGTGGCAAAGCACTAGCCATCATGCTTGATTAATTAAACCAATATATAATAATAATAATCCTCCACAAAAAAGAAAAAGTTTGATTGTAAAAGTTTAATGCGCGGTTATGCTGCAATACACTCACGCACTTCCTTATAGAATTTAATTTATAAAGTTTTCTACTTTTACGGTAGTTTGTTTTTCTATAAAGTGACATATATATGTAGCGGTCTTTTTTTTTTTTTTCATGCCAATATATTGCTGTCCTTTTGAAAAACGTGTGATATCTTCGGTAAATTATGTCCTTTTAAGTAAGAAATCTGTAATGCAATGCAAAGGCATACTCCATCCCCCTCAGATCGGAAGGTCTAGACTTGGTGGAAGCCGATATATGAAATTTGTATTTTTGGTAGTAATCCCATCTTACAAGAGTCATGCGTCCAGCCACTAAAAGAGATGAAGAGATTAGATTGTCACTTGACTGGGATATTCTTCAACCATAAAAAAGTACTACTTCTTTAAATGGATATTATTTATATCTATAATTTTTTTGATATGAACAGTTGTATTATTATAACTATGAATCAAGTACAATTATTTAGGTGTCACCCCATGCTACGCACAAAAGTCTAATCCAAATAAGCTGACTTAAACAGTAGAAAGTTTACAATTTGTATCTATAATTTAGGTTAAGTACTATTAAAATGTAGTAGTGGTACCTTTGAAAGTTTTTGCCTTCCTGGTGTTGCTATAGCCTATATGCCACATCTTGGTTAAAATAAGTTTCCGATATGTTGAAAGTATATGATGATATTTTTCTTGATGCTAAGTATATGATGATATATCAACTAATTAAAACTATAATCTGGATAAACTAATTTTTTTGTTCATATAAAAAAAATGTTTTATTTTTGTATCAAATAAAGTTATGTACGTTTGTTCTTTAACATATATGTATGATAATACTTAGGAATTTATGTTTAATTACTTGATTTTACAGAGTGGAGTGGAGAAAGAGCATTCGGACACTTGTATATGTAATCTTAAGCCATTATGTATAGTTTGTCGTCCTTGGTTGTCAAACATAAAGGTTACATGAGAAAACACTGGTTAAACGAAATCGATAAAACGAAATCGATCAGGCCACCTTGTCAAAACAAAATCATTCATTCATGCGACAATTTTTTTTTTTTTTCTCTTCATATCTACTTTTTGACATCTAATAATTTAATCAATCTGGCTCCTGCTATCACTTGTTAGAATAATTACTTTATACCTCAAATATATTGATAAATTATTAGTCAATCAAGAACAATAATCAAGTATAGAAGAAAAATAATAATCAGGTATAGAAGAAACGTGTACCTGAGCTTCCAAGATTTGGTTCTAAGCTTCCAAGATTTGGTTCTAACGTCTTTCTGTGATGGGAAAGAGAAAACTGACGTAGGAATAATATTGGGGACCACAATACTATATGTTATTCTTTATATACTAGCTCAATTAGGATGCTCATAAAATCATAATTGACTAGTATTGAATTTCTACACATAATTAGAGTTCATACCAAAATAGATGTTTCAAAGTCCCAAAAATAAATCACTTAGTGGCCCTTTAAAAAGACAATCTATAATATAATTATTATTAATAATATAATCCCATTAAATAATAAATATATCCAACATCCATGTGATAGTTTAAATATATACAAACTAGTTACTTTCCTTAAAAAGAAATTAGCGTTTAACCTAGACTTTTTTATATAGAAAAATAACCCAGACTGCAAGGAAATTAACCTAATAATGTTTGACTTAATCATTTCTATATATGTAACAAAAAAAAAATCATTCTTATATGAAAAATTTATTTACTAAATCTTCTATTGCATATTAATTTAATAACGAGAATAAACTTTAGAAAATAGATAATTAATTTTGAAAAATTTTCCATTCTACATTTGGACAAAACTAACTTTTTTAAAATTTCTTTTTTTTTTATTAAACAAGGGGAGAAAAATTGTAACTAGAAACACGTGCTAGCTTATGATTAAATCCTTGCTTAATATGGGTTTTGATAAGGACGACCACTTAAAAGACAAGTTTAGTTTTACTCAATTTTTAAACCCACAGGGTCTCACTGAGAATAGCATGTAAAGTGTAAATAGATACACGCATGATATATTCCTTTCTAGTAATTTGTGTTGCAGTAAATTGATTCATACCAAAATTAAATAAAAGTTCAAGGGTGCAATAGCTTCGTAGTTATATATTGTCACGTATATATGCTAATATTTGACCCAGAATTAAATGCGGAGAAGTGATGTGCATGGCAACCACGAGACGCTGGAGAGTAGGAACGCTTTTTCTCTCAACTTTTGCCCTACGCCCACTCTTGTATGTCCTCGACGCCGCCGGCCGGCCCTGGCCATGGCCAGTCGGCCTCTTCTCACCCATTGCCTGCTTCGCCTATAACTTCTAGTGCCCCTGCTATCCTCCCCATCCGGAGTCCTCCCACGCTTGCCCCCCCGGAGATCGCTATGACACCGGCGGAACAATCCACCCATGCGCCACTTCCATCCTTTAGAGACAAACTGGTTGCACGTGCCACCCCTTCCTCGTCCCTGGAGGAAGATTTTGAAGAACAGGATGATGACATAGTTGCTTTCCATACCCCAGAGGGCCCTGTTGTCAAGCTCTCCGACCGGTATCGTGATATGCTTCATAGGAGATAGGCCAATACTCTCATCGTGAAGCTATGGGGCCGCAATATTGGGTTCAGGGCACTATGCAACAAGCTCCCAAATCTCTGGAAGCTTAAGGAGAATGTGAGAGTCGTTGATTTGGAACGGAATTTCTACTTCGTGCGTTTCTCAAATCGCCAGGATTACCTTCATGCACTCACAGATGGCCCCTGGGTTGTCTTTGACCACTACCTCACCGTGGAGCTCTGGATTCCCCAGTTCAACCCCGCCAACCATAAGATCAAATCGGTGGTGGCATGGGCTCAAATCCCAGATCTCTCATGTGAATACTATGATAGGAGACTCCTCCACACTGTCTGCAATATGCTTGGCCGTCTGGTTCGGATCGACCATAACACGGCGGAGGCTATCCGAGGCTGTTATGCACGAGTAGCCTTGGAATTGAACTTAGAGAAGCCTCTTCAATCTCAAGTTTTTGTCGATAACAAGTGGTTCCATATTTCGTATGAAAATATCCCTCAGCTTTGTTTTTCTTGTGGTCATGTAGGTCACCTCTTGGTGGACTGCCCAACGCAGGCTTCACAGTGCACGACTGGTAATGGTCCGACGGCTACCCCTACCATTCCGTCACCGGCGGGCTCAGTGGCTGCTCCTGTTGGCCTCGAACGTCAGCCCCGTGGGGAGTGGATGGTGGCGGCGCCTCGCCAGAGACGGCCACCGCGCAATGGTCAGAATCAAGCCGGGAAGGAAGCTTCCACTGGAAAGGAAAGTCAGCGGTCTAAGGGCGTAATGGTCGGCCAATCTTCGGGATCCCGATTTGATATCCTAACGGATTATGTTACCGTTGATCGACCTTCCTCCTTAGTTTCGGCACCAATGTCGGCACCAGTTTTGGAAACCCCGAAGGATACTAATAATGGTAAAGAAATCTTGCGCTCTCCTCCAAATTTGGTAACCCCAGGTAATATTTCTCCATTAAAGTTGATTTCTTCCCACCCTTCCTCTTCTAGCCCCCTGACCATTAATAATACGTCTCGTCAGCCCTTAAAATCCTCCCATAGTCTCCTTTCTGCCGAGCCCTCGCCCACTCCTATGGATTCAGTGTGCACCTTGGCTGACTCGTCGATACCTACCACCGGTACCCTTTCGAACCTAACCTTAGCACCCTCTAGCTCTACACTGCCTAACCCTAAGCCCATGCAGGAAACTGCCACGTCTTTCAAGGCAAAGAACCCTAGAGTTCATAGAAGAGTTAAGCATAATCTGCCCTATGAACGTGTCTCCCCTCCTGCCAGTTCCATGCTACCCCCTACCCTAATTACCCCCCCGGATGTCCCCCCTATTACCCTCCCTATTTCGGTTCAGTCCCACGAGCAGACCTTTACCAAATTACTTGAAAAAATCTCCCTTAGTTCCACTAAGTCCAATAGCATGGACACTTCTTTTGATACTCAAGGCCTCGGCCATAAAGAAAAGATGGACAGAATGTTGTGTCCATCTAAGGATAATAAGTTACCCAAAACTGATCTTATGGAGGTAACTGAAATACCGGAACTTTTTACTGATAATAGTGGCATTGTTGAGGACCCCTACCCAGTGGAGCCTCAGGCTAGTGCGGAAAATTCTGTTGCGCGTGGCACTAACCCCCTGGTGCCCGACCCGTGACGTTCTGATTTTATCTTGTTTCACTTCTAAACTTTAATCTTTTATGGACTTAAATAAACTAATTATTTGGAATTGTCAAAGTGCCGGCAGCTCAAAGTTTCGCCGGGCAGCAAGAGATTTGGTTAACACTCATAATCTTAGTATTTTTATTTTATTGGAAACCTGGGTTGAACTTGCTAGGGTGGCACCCTTCCTACAGACCCTTGGTTTTGATAGTTTTGCAGGTGTCGATCCCACTGGCTTCTCCGGAGGCATATGGGTTTTTTGGAAACAACAAATTGTTCAGATTGACATCATCTCCAATACGAGACAATATATTCATATGGTGATTCGCTCTCCGTCACATCCCACTTGGTATCTCACGGCAGTTTATGCTAGCCCACGTCCGGCTACACGAGATGAACTATGGCGGGACCTTAGTGACATTGGCTCCTCCATGTCCCATCCCTGGCTGTTAGCAGGGGACTTTAATGCTATTACGGATCCTTCCGAAAGACAGGGAGTCCCCATTTCCCGCTCTCCTGTTAGTAAGAAATTTTTACGTTTCATTGATCACACTAATCTTTTAGATCTTGGTTTTTCAGGTTCCATCTTTACTTGGGAGCAAGGAGGAGCACGGAAACGTTTGGACCGGGCTTTATCTAATGATCTATGGCGTCTGGCATTCCCTGACGCCAATATTCTCCATCTCTAAAGGACTAAATCGGACCATTCTCCTTTATTGCTAACTTTTTCTAACCTTTCACTCCTCGGTCAACACAAGCCCTTTCGCTACCAGGTAGCTTGGACCACCCATGAGGGATTCAAGGATCTCATTGCTACCAACTGGACTTCTGATCAACCCCTCACTTCAACCACCACCCATCTCGCAAAAACGATTATGGTGTGGAATAGGAAGACTTTTGGGAACATTTTCCAGCGGAAAGCTCGTCTTCTCCGTCGTCTTGCTGGCATCCAACGAGCTAGAGACCAGGGTCACAGTAGTTCGTCCTTAAGGACACTAGAAACCCAGCTTAAAAATGAATATGACACTGTTCTTGCAGGAGGAGTTACTCTGGTTCCAGAAGTCTCGTAGCAAGTGGATACAATGTGGTGATCACAATACTTCTTATTTTCATACCTCCACCATTGTTCGTCGCTATAGGAACCGTATCCATGGTCTTAAACTAGGAAATGACTGGTGTTTTGACCCTATTACTTTATGCGATGCTACTGTTAATTATTTCACTAATATTTTTTCTTTGGAGTGCTCTTCTGTTCCTAGGTATGCTTGGAGAGGGCGCTTCCCGACTATTCCAAAAACCTCTCTTGATTTACTTGCCCTCCCAACCCCGGAGAAAGAAGTGCTTCAGGCACTCCGGGATATGAAGCCATACAAAGCACCTGGGGTGGATGGTTTTCCTGCAGGTTTTTATCAACAACATTGGGGCATCGTCAAGGAGAGTTTGTGTGCCTTTGTGAATCATGCTTTAACCACAGGTTCTTTTGATTCATCCATTAATCGGACTCTGTTGGTGCTTATCCCTAAAATATCACCCCCTGAGATGTTGTCTAAATTCCGTCCAATTAGCTTGTGTAATGTTACGTACAAATTATTATCTAAAGTTATTGTCAATCGGCTTAAGCCTTTGATGCCCTCACTTGTTCTCCCCTTCCAGTCCTCCTTTGTGCCAGGTAGACAGATTATGGACAATGTCATTGTGGTGCAGGAGCTAATCCATTCTATGCACATCAAGAAAAGTGGCGTGAAATATATGGCTTTCAAGATCGATCTTGAGAAGGCCTATGATCGAATACGTTGGGACTTTGTCCAGGATACCCTCCAGGACCTTGGACTCCCAAATGGCCTTATTAATCTTATTCTTTGCTGTATCTCTTCAAGTTCTATGCAGATCCTTTGGAATGGAGAAATGACAAGGGTGTTCAAGCCCTCGTGTGGCCTTCGTCAGGGAGACCCTCTCTCACCCTATATTTTTGTTTTGTGTCTCGAACGTTTGTCGCAAGCTATTAATGATAGAGTTGCCTCGAAGGTTTGGAGGCCATTGCAAGTGAAGCGAACTGCCCCTCCTATCTCTCATATGTTCTTTGCTGATGATCTTGTGCTTTTTGCAGAGGCCTCGGTAACACAAGCACAGGTCGTAATGCAGTGTTTGGAGGAATTTTGCACTAGTTCAGGACAAAGGATCAGCCGCCCGAAATCACACCTCTTCTGCTCCAAAAATGTTTCCACCAGCCTAGCCCAAGCAATCAGCAACACCTGTGGCATACCTTTGACTTCTAATCTTGGGAAATATCTGGGCATACCTCTTATACATGGACGTACAAGCACTAGTTTATTCCAGGATATTACTAATAAGATTGATGATAGACTTCAGAGCTGGAAGATTAATTCCCTTTCTTTTGCTGGCAGACTGACTTTAGTACAATCGGTTTTACAGGCCATCCCATCCTACTCGATGCAGATGCTTTCACTTCCAGCCTCAATTTGTGATGATGTGGACAGAAAGTCAAGACAATTCCTTTGGGGCTCCACCAAGGACAATAAGAAACCATCCCTTGTCAATTGGCAATCGGTTTGTGACTCTAAGGAGCGAGGTGGTCTAGGCCTTCGAAACATGCGTCAAGCTAATGAGGCCTACTTGATTAAACTTGCATGGAAATTTCTTACCAACCCTGAGCTGCTCTGGGTCCGGTTACTTAAGTCCAAGTATGGCTCTGGCACCAATTTTCTCCCCAAGATGGTTGCTGGGCAGCGATGTTCTCATGTCTGGAGGGGTTTATGCAAGGCCTGGCCCGCGCTACAGAAAGGTGCCTCTTGGCTGGTGGGTAATGGGACCAATGCGAGATTCTAGACAGATAACTAGTTGGGTGGGCATGGAATTCTTCGATCCCAAGCTACACAACCTGTACCGGACGACCATCTACACAGATCTGTGGCATCTTAGAACCTTCCTGTGGCAGCTTGCCCATGATGCCCTGTTGACTAATGCCACTCGAGTGTACCGCCATATGGCTTCGGATGCTACCTATCCGCGGTGTCTTCAGCACCCGGAGACAGGCTTGCATGCTCTGCGTGACTGTAGTTTTGCTAAGTCTGTTTGGCATCATTTACTCCTTCCTAATGCTTGGACTTCTTTTTTTGCAAGGGGGTCTACGAAGGCCTGGATTTCCACGGCACTTAGGCAACCTTTGGACTGTAGAGTACGATGCCCATGGTCGTTACTTTTTGGCGTGGGGGCATGGCTTCTTTGGAAGGCAAGGAATGAACTGGTGTTCCAGCAACCAGCCGGACCGGAGGACCCACTACGGCTTGCAGATTGTGTCATTGCTTTTTCTTTTCAGATTTGGCTAGAGCAATGCCAATCTGAAGCAGCTTTGTTGACGTCACCTACTCGTGAGGCCTACATCGGGTGGAAACCTCCTGGCCCTGGATGGTTGAAGGTCAACACGGATGGAGCTGTCTGCTGCAGGTCCCGCCGTGCTGGCGCGGGTGGCGAACACACCCACAGGTTGACGCCCTGTTCCCCCTTCTTTGCCGAACTCTGGGCGGTCTATGATGCTCTTTGTATTGCCTGGAGTTCGGGGTTTCGCAACCTCGTGGTGGAAGTTGATAGTTTGGACCTCTCCTCCCTTCTCAACTCCACTGCCTCGTCCCGTTTTGACCGCCTTCCTTTGATAGAGTGTGTTCGTGCATTGCTTAGACGACCATGGTCTGTGCATGTCCAGCATGGCTTCCGGGAAGCCAACATGGTGGCTGATATCCTCGCAAAATCGTGTCTCTCTTTGGACTTCGCTTTAGTTACTTTGCAGTCACCCCCTCACCATTGTATGAACCAACTTTTGTTGGATGCCTCGGGAGCACAGATCCTCCGCGAGTTCTTGATGTAATGTGTTTTCTTTCCTTCAATACCAAAAAAAAATCACGAGACGTTACGGTTCCTGCCAAGAATATCTCTCTCTCTTTCTCTTCTTCTTCTTTTTTAATGATATAAACTTCAGTCCCAAGAAGGAACCATCTAACAAATCTATGTTTTTTTTAGTTCTGATATAATATATACGAAGCGAACTTCATACAAATGAGAACGACAAGTGTAAACAAGTGAATGAAAATTGTAAGACAAAGCGGGTGCATGAAGGGCATGAGATTTATGTATAATTTTGGTGGCAATGTGATTGTTGCATATTAAATTAAGTTAGTATTATTGGGTCTAGGATTATTTACTTTATTGAGTTTTAAGAGTTCAAGTCTGGTTAGGTTTAAGAATTATGTCTTATCCGTTAAGTCAGAATCTTTATAAATAGGTGTGTCAGGATTTTATTATTATGTGTGGTAAAATAAAGTCGTGAGAAAAACACCAAAGAAGTGTGTGGCTACCGTGAGCCGTGAGGGGCACCGAGGTGTCACTTAAAATTCTTCAAAATTAAATAGAAGAGTTTTTATTAAATAGAAGAGTTGTTTGTGTTGAGTGATTTTATAAATTCTACCGCTTAAATCAGCAGATAAAATGATGTAATTAATAAAGCTGACAAGATAATCTTGTTCCAAATAGATATATATTGTATTAGTGAGAAACTGATCCAAGACCAATGAGTTTGAGGCTATGTTTCTAATTAATGATGTGCAAGTAACTATCTCCCGTGTGATCCTAAAATTGTAAAGCTGAAAACAAGGGATATATATATTCAACATAGCGTGGTAGAAGAAAATATTCTTTATCGGGACGGGGACAACATTAATGTACTAATATATAAGAAAATAGCATTAGAAAAATATAATATAAGAAAATATTACCGAGGTAGAGTTGATTAGAAAAATAGAGTATTTCTTACTAGATCCAACATTTGGAGAGCAATACCCGCATTGAGAGGAAAATGAATAATTAAGAATGCTTAACAAAAAAAAAAAGAATTAAGAAAATTAAAGAAAAAATTGAACTCACACCCTCAAATTTCATATAAGAATATTCATCAACCATCAAAGCCAAGCATTTGTTTGATTTGTATACATTTTTAGATAATAGAAAAATGAAGACTTTCGGGGGTGCAAGTAATAATAAGGCTAGATCTCCCTCCCCAAGGAAGGTGCCGAAAATGTGGAGTTGACGGATGTCATAGGCCTGGTCATCTGAAGTTGGTGACGTGTTAGTTAGACCTGTTTTTTTTAGACCCAATATATGCTCCTTAAGGAATTGATTTTAAGAGTAATGGTTAATTAATAGAACATGTCTCCAACAACGTTAGATCTACCTAGTATGGATTTTAAGGTCTAAAAAATTATGAAATTAGCAGTTGCGCAACGCAGGCTCAATCTAACGTTAACATTCAATTTGCACCAGTGGGAGTTTGGGACATGGTGTAGCCGTGTAGGTGGGGTGGCTTTTCCTAATTTTTTTTGATTTGTTCGTTTAATTAGTTTCCCGATTATACGCTTTATATATGTTTTATATTACTTTAATTTATTTATTTGATTAAGTCTTTGACATGATAATAAATAAACTTGTCTCATGCTTTCTCAAATTTATAAGTATATATTTGGTGATTTTTTTATACTTAATGTACTAAACAAAACTTAATGCGTAGAAGCTTTAATTAATTAAACAGATCAATACATAAAATGCGATCGGGAACTAAAAATATTATACATAAAATACTTGTTTAATTACTAGTTTGAACTCCCGCGACGACGTACAAGAAGATCATGTTGCTTGTGACAGATGCAACTGGAGGGCTCCAACAATAAAGTATATAAAGCTCCAATAAACAACAGCTGTCCAAATCTTCTCCTCTCAATCTCCTGGTAGTGGTAATTGGAATTTGCTGCATCGAAGGATGGAAGATCACAGTAACCCTCCTAGTGCTGTAATTAGGCTCCGTCACCATAGCACTCATATATTTATATATCCATCCTGTTAGAAAATGGTGAGTCCACCCATAAGGGGTGCTCACTTAAGCCCAACTGGGCTCAACTAGTGTATTATATAAGCCGCCACAAGGGGAGGCTGATATACCGAATGTAATATACACATGTGTTGTGTAAACACTGAGATAATCTGCACACACTGCATTCTAGGGTTTAGACTGTGGAAACTAGGAGGCCGATCCGACACACTGTGACGGTCTCCACCGATCAGTAATTCAAGCCGTGACTCCTGATCCTGACAACGCTTCCGCTTCAGTCTTACAGATAAGTGTTCTTTTCTATGTTAAATTCTATGTATATGTACATTGAAATCCTTCATTGGTAGCGGAGCCATTAGGCTTGTTTTCTGGTTGATTCTTTTTTTTTGTGTAAAATCTGGAATCAAATGAATTAATTTCACGGTATAAATTGATTTGTTCAATTGATTATTAGAATCGATTTGTTGGTTAATATGTGTTATTAATCGCAAAAAAAAAAAATGGTATTGTTTGTGGCTTGTCTTTCAGGTCAATTTGTGTAATTGACCCGGAAACAATATTTTTGTTATTGTATTGTTGGTAAAAAAAAAAGGGCTGGATCTGTGGGAAAACTTGAAACCCGATACCGTCCATAGTTCACTGCACACAGCGGTGGACAAGGGAAGGACGGCTGCAGACGGCGGCAAGGCACAGGCTCGCTGCACATGGCGGCGACCGAACTGGGAGGGGACTCGCACCGCAGCACCACACACGGTGGTTGCACGACGGCGGCGCAGTTCTTTGTTCCCGAAACGGCGACTTGTGGAGGCAGTAATGGACCGTCGAGAAGGCCTCTGGGTGGCGGCTGACGGGCGTTTCGAGGAGTGCGGCCGGAAGAGGCAGGCGACGTTCGTCGTCTTTGCGTCGTTATGTGCTGCTGCACCCTCGTCGGTCGTCGTCACCGGCTGAGGCAGGCGGCGCGGGCCGTGGAGCGCGATCTGTTCGCATATCGAGCATAACTGCGGCTGCTGCGGTGGTGCTCGTCGCTACTGCGGTGGTGCGCTTCGCCGCTGCGGTGGTGTGCGTCGTCCATTGTCGGCGACGGCCTGCTCCGGAGGGAGCATTCTTCCATGTTGGCGGCGGCGGCTGCTTACTTTTGGGAAGGAAGAGATGGAACCCTAGGGTTCATCCCACACACAATCCGAGCCCGCCACTGTTCCAGGGTCATATGGGCTCTGGATATAGTGTTCTGGACCTCTTGAGTCAATATGGGTTCTATTTTTTTTAGTTGGGTTATGAACGCAAGGCCCAAGTTTTCTTTTAACCCATCAAAAACAGATCATTTTTTTTAATCGTACGGATTAAAACTTTTGTGTTTCGTGTGTTTGCTCACTGTGCGAAAAAAATATATAATAATGAATTCCAGTAATTTTTTTTTCTGGCATGCTCCCACTATAACATGAAGAATGTGAATATATGTATTCATTATTTCTGAATATATTTTTATGCCAAATTTTCTGGTTATAACATGTGTGTATAAGCAAATGTTAAATCTGTTTAATATGCTTATGCTCAATCGTGAAATTGTATTATTCCTTGGCTTGAGCCGCTCAACATGTATTGGAATGGACATTTTTTTTGCCAAAAAGGATGAACTGAATATCATTTTTTGGTTTAAATAAATCTCTTTCTATTGATATATGGTCAGAAAATAATAATAGACTCCTTTTAGACATAAGGTCTAATTTTTTATTTTTTTTTGGTTGGGTTTATGACCTAACCGAATAAAATTGTCAATTTTAGAACGTAAGGTCTAAGATAATTTTATTGACAAGTCTATTATTCTTTTATTAGAAAGAGATGGTCATTATAAAATAAAATTTTCATTTTAGACACATGGTCTAAATAAATTTTATTTTTTTTACAGTTCATGGCCTTGGTAAAATTTTTGTCCATGTTAGACATACGGTCTAATTAAATTTTATTTTATGGATTACGGCCTAGAATAAAATTAAATGGGTTTTCATTTCTTTGAAATAATCCAAATACATGACAATTAGTCACATGGGCTAATACTCATTACATAAAATTGGAATTTATGTTTCACCTCAAGGAAAATACAATCCGAATATTTCTAGACCATTTTCTTTGTGAATTTGGCATGGGAAATATTTACCCAACTGTTCAAGCTTGCGTAATACACGATTACCTGCTTTAATGTTAATTGGTTTAACATTATGAACTAGTTGCTATTTAGTTTAGCATCGCATGTTAATTAGTTTAACATTGCTGGGTTGTTCAAGTTATAATCCACATGGGATTATAAAAAAATTGTGCTTGACAAATATGTTGTCTGGAGCATAATTAATGCTTGGCTGTGTTATTGGTTAAATTAATTATGCATTCAACTTTAGGACGATGACTGGGAACATAGTGAACTTTCGACTCCGGGTTATGTATGTGATTATTAACTTAGCCAATCGAAGCTTAGCATTATATATGTATGTATGTTGAACATTATAACTTAAGTGTGATCCTTTTGTGTATTTCATTTGTTAAATATAATTACTGCTTCATGTGTTATTGTCGCATAGCTCAACAAAAGGTTGATGCTTGATGGCGATAATTATAAAAAAAAAATTGGAATTTAGAATTTCAATATGTACTGGTAGAGCAAAAGTGCTCTTGTGATCATCAATATTGTCATGAAAGTTGAAGACAGATCAGTGCGACAAACCATACAATGCAAAGTACTGTTGTAACAAAAGTGTTACAATGATGACCAAAGGGTCATTTTCCAATGATGAAATTGGATAGTACGATGTGGTACTTTACTTTGCATGAGCTAGCAAACTTTGTGTTTGTACACATTATATTGTATGAAGATGTGATACCTGATCAACGTTAAGTCTCACATGGAGATTAAACGTTTTGACATGTAAGTGGCAACAATAAGGTGTTGCTTAAATACTCATATCATACAAGTTAGTCTTGTGTAACATATGAGATGTGATCTTACATGATAGATGTCTTTTCTGACTTGTCTTAGTTTTAGTAACCATACATACTTTCATGACAAATTATAAAATTGATTCTGTTTCAATTTTATATAGCTTTAGTCTTATTACCGAATAATGCTAGATTTGATCATACGGACCAACAGAGAATGCCAAGGTTAGCAAATAATGTTTGCTTCCTAGCATTATACAAGTAGAATTTTCTGCTTGTGAGTGTTATCTAGCTGATTATTGACCATCCGGTAAAGTGATTGAAGCAAACTCTTCATTGTTATTTGTCCACCTGGACATCTGCGGGTCCATTCACGTTTGGACTAGGCAAAAGCATGTAATTCATCATTTTATTCATTATGCCCAATTATATCTATTTAACTTTCTATTTTTGAGACATTAAGTTGTTTCTAAAGCTATATGAGCTTAATAGAAAATTAACTAGATATGAAGATACAAGATTTTCACGTTAATTGTGATCGTTTTGTCGATCCAATCAGTTGGGCATGTGATGAAAGGATATAGTGCATTGGTTGACTATTCCTAACAATCTATGGCAAAATGTGTTATAGAGTGACATGATGGAATGCTTCTGTAACGGTTAAGTAAACGAGGGCGCAAACCTTATTGCCACATGGGTAATATTTAATTGGTTGCTGCCTATATACTTAACAGTATGCCTACATTGTCAATTACAACTACTTTACATATGTTGTTGAGTAGAATGCTTCCCACCAAGTGTTTTAGTAACCTTGGAAGTTATGCTACTTATAAACATTATTCCTCTCTAGCTGGCAAGATGTGCCTTCAGAGGAAGACAAGTGTCTTATGAGATACTTACTAACCTCTAAGGTTATATGTTTATAAGTCAACACAACAGTGGGAGTGTAACTGAGATTAAACCAACAGATGTTACATTCTTAGTGATTGAGTTTCCTAAGAAGGGTGAGGTAGGTTAAGGCCTATCTTTATTTGAGGAAGAGGATTAAGACGTGTAAGGATTACTTTATTCGAGTGGGAGGATTTTTTACAGATGATGAATTAGTTTCTCATCAATAAACTTCCTCATCATCAAGTCCGAATAAAAGTAATCTTGTTGTTCCAAGTGGGAGCGATAAAGATAGATCTTGTTCTAAGTGGGAGCGAGATTAGCGTTTTAATCCTAGTGGGAGCCATGTTGATCCAAATGGAAACAACATACCTGAATCACAATTAAGTGTGATTCTCATAAAATATTGTCGTTGATGATTTGACATCAAAGATAATGGGTCTTTTATGATATTTCTACAAGATGAGCCTATAAGAGGCTTCCTCAAAATCCTTCTAAGGATTTGGACAAAGGCACTTGAAGAAAAGGAGTCAATGAGAGTCAATAAAGTTTAAGAACTAGTTGATCTCATTGAAGGACATAATGCTATTGGGAACATATGTGTTTTCAAAAGTAAACTTAAGGCTGGTGGCATAGTTGAGAAATTTGAGACTCAACTAATAGGTAAAAAAAAATACATCACAGAAAGAGATAGATTACAAGAGTCAATCTCGATTTCTATGAGTTTTACCTATGTATGGATGTTTCTAGCTATTATTTCAAACTTAAATCTTGGATTACGTCAAACGAATGTAATAATGCCTTTCTCAATGGAGATAGAATGAAACAGATTGTGTTTCATTGAAGAGGACCACGAACATATAGTTTGTAAACTTTGGAGTCTATATTGGTCTTCTAATCCTCAAGGCATGTACCAAGCAAGTTTGTAATTTACATATAGTATGTATATGACATACTTATAGCTAGAAATAATATGGAGTTTAATCAACAAGGTAAAGAACCTAGTTGTCACCTCAATTGAGATAGATGATATGGATAAATATTTGCATAATTTCATGATATTATTTCAAGAAATTATTGTATTTCTCGTAAGAGAATTACACTAATAAAGATTTGAAATAATACAATATGCATCAAAGTAACCATATCTAAACTCCTATCAGTAAATGCCATACTTTGAGAAATCATATGTCCTAAGACTCCTGATGAGAGTGATAAATAAGCCAAGTTCCATAACGGAGCGCAGTCGGAAGTTTGTTGTACGCTGTGGTGTATGATAAACTAGATATTGGTTAAGAAAATGGCTTAACAAATAGATGTCAATCCGACCTAGGCATAGCACATTACAAGCAGTTAAAAAGGATCATGGGATGTCTAAAGAAGTCTGCTGATTACATTTTTTTTTTGTCACCAAGTAAGGAGATGTCCTTCTTGGTTGAGTATACAAGCCTTGATCATGGAAAAGATCTAGATGGTAGAAAAGTCTACATCTAGATATATGCTCTTACTAAATGATGGCGCCATATCATAAAGTAGTAAGAAATGATCATGTGTATTCTTGTTTGTGATTGATGCTAAATGTGTAGCTCTCGCTTCAGCAGTATAAAAGTTATTTGGTTGAACAAGTTCTTGGATTATATAATGGATAATGCATCGGACACTGATCTAGTGTTAGTCAACTATGACAGTGAGGTTGCAATTTCCATTGCCAAGAATGGTTAGTTTCACCAAATAAGTAGACATCCGATACAACTATGCAGATGGCATTGTTGTATGCAAGGTTGTGAATGTGAAGTATCTGTCTATAAGAGACAAGTGATCACATGCACTATTTAAGCCTTTACCTTGGGATGTGTTTGTGGAACACATTAGGTATTAAAATTGTGTAGGCTTAAGTACTTCACTTTATGCTTATTATTTTCCCAAAGTTCACAACCTGTGTTTAATGTTCATGCTATCAAATAAGTTGATTTGCATATATACATATGGATGAATGTTATGTACATTCTTCATTTATTTTGTTTAAGAGTATGTCGAGTAGACACGAGGTTAGCCCTCTCACACGGGTAACCGCCTCCTTATCTTAGTGATAAGTGGAGATGAGACAGATTTTAAGCAAAATTATCAGACAGATAATTTGAGAGCTTGTGGCTTAAAATCATAAATGTCGACTATATAATGACATAAGGTCATTTTTAATGGTGGAATACGTTCACCAAGTCTACTTAGTGGGCCAGATGTGAGTTCAAGTTGATGTGTAGATCGAGGAACTCAGATTTGGACACATATGGTGTCTAGATACCATCTGTACAGCATTCCATATGGGAAAGACATACCATGTGTGCGTTTTGCCGACCAAACGGGTTTACATAAGTTCAATCTCCGCTTACTGTTGTGTGAGACCCAGAGCCTTTATGGTGGCTCGATTGTGTACCCTCAGGACTCCGATCAGATACTTGAGATTCAGCTTAAAGTTTGCTATCTTAGTGTGTTGCCAAAGGACCATGGACACTGATTCGGTCTGGCGGGACATGTCTAGAAAAGCAAGTTAAGTTGAGTTAAGGGAATCGTGAGAAGAGGAAGATCATTGACCGAAATCACATTAGTTTGTATTCACCGGTGCACCAATTATGACATACGGTTATAATTGTGAATACAAAGTATCTTTAAAAGAGAGATCTTCGGTAGATTTCTAATGTGATTTATGATCTAGGGTACTTGCATACTTTTTGATCTACTTGCAGGTTTTTTCTGGATGAGAGGCTATATATTCCTAACAGATGTATAGCATTTAGCTCTCACTGTATGCTGGTCGCACGGTTCTACTTCCCTGTATGGATGTTTGCAGTTTCTGATGAGAATCTGTTTCTCATGATTGTGTTTATGAGCACTCCCATTATGTGTGAGTGGGAGATGTTGGAAAATGGTGAGTCCACCCATAAGGGGTGCTCACTTAAGCCCAACTGGGCCCAACTAGTGTATTATATAAGCTGCCACAAGGGGAGGCTGATATACCGAATGTAATATACACATGTGTTGTGTAAACACTGAGATAACCTGCACACACTGCATTCTAAGGTTTAGACTGTGGAAACTAGGAGGCCGATCCGACACACTGTGACGGTCTCCACCGACCAGTAATTCAAGCCGTGGCTCCTGATCCTGACAACGCTTCCGCTTCAGTCTTACAGATAAGTGTTCGTTTCTATGTTAAATTCTATGTATATGTACACTGAAATCCTTCACATCCCTTACCTGTTGGTTTTGGGTTCCAAACTAATTAATTAAAGACTGCGATTTTGGTAATTGAGCTGTTTCCTCGTAGCGATGATGATCCTATGGAGGCTGCAACTTTTTTTTTTTTTTGATGCTGGAGTCTGCAACTTAATTGGTGATTATTCTTACCTAAGGTATCACATCATTCGCCGCCTGCACCAGATAGTTTCTTCGAAGATCTAGGTGACCATCATCTTGGATTCTTTAGCAACTTGACAGTACATCATTAATTTAGATCCATGGGATCATTACTACATGCACTAGGTAATTTAATTAAACCACCCAATATAGCAAACTTTTTAATTAGAGGTCATCACCCCCACGAAATATAGTTCGTTTTCAAAACTGAATTAGATAACAAAAGATCATTGTTCCATTATTTGGTGGCAGATTGTTTAGCCAAGTCTGCAGTTTCTGTTAGGACCTCCTCCGGCTTGTTCCGGCCTGTTTACGTTTGTTGCATGAGGATACTCTCATGCCAGGCCTTGATGTAACATGAGATTTTTGGTAATAAATTCCGTATTTTTACCAAAAAAAAAAGATCATTGTTCCATTATTGTTCCTCCAGAAGATTAGATTCTTAATTAGTCCACATGAGTTTACAAAATTAATACATGATACACTGAAACAGACAATTCACACCTAAACTGGCCGAAGATCACAAATTAAGGATTATTTGAAATAAATGCCTCCCACTAAAACAATTCGGATCACAACCGAGAGGAAGATGCAAATTTCCATACTATGTCGGGCTGATATCATTTGTGATATATAATTTTACAAGACGATGATTGCTTCCTGATCGACCTTAAAATATACTTGTCAATGCTTCGTAACTAAAAGAAACTCTTCTTTTAAAATTATCTACTATCCCACTAGAAGATCGAAAACGGATTATTCTTTAGTTAAGGTATCTGCTCAAAGAATATTCCTAGCTAACAAATAAAAGCATATAATTAGTGAAAGAAAAAATGGGATCATAAAGCTATATATTGCAACCTTTTCAAAATGCCCCATAACTGATCATTCTCCATTGCAACCCATCTTTGCCTAACAGTGAGCTTAGCCTTTATCATCAGGAGTCCCATTATGTTAAAGAGAGAAAATGGATGACGTTTTACTAATCTGTTTGTTGACTTTACAGAGATTAAAAGAGTCTTGGGATAAGGCATGCACTCCTGTTGTGAAGACATAAATGTCTAATCTTTTGTGTGGGCGCGGCAAACAAGGAATAATGTATCCTAAGATTCTAGTGATCAAGACAATCAGTCAATTGACCTTTTTCTTTGATAGATCAATATTTACTTAACTTTTTTTGTTAATTATATCATGTAATATCTATTTTCTTTTTAATGAAGCATATTACTTATATTCTCCAGTGAGATAGGAATATTCTCCCAGCACATTTACATAACTCATGTTTGAACAAGAAACATCGTAGCCCACCCAAATTGTCCCTAATTTTTAAAAAAAAAAACATAAACAGCCAAATTGACATACAAGTTTCGATAATTATACTCAATATTCTGCCCCAAATCAACAGTTAACATAGATATTGATGTATTGTTGGCTTGGCTCCCCCGTAACGGGGTCTTAGTGTTAGTACCAACCTGATTAGGTTTGATTAGGAGCTCAATTAGGCTCGCTAGTCCAACCAATAGAATGACACTAGGATCTAGCTTACTCGGTCTACCATTCAACTTAATTAGCTCAAACTCGATATATAACATCAGGGCAAATTCAAATAATCATCAATTCAATCTCAAATACTACTTCGCAAATAAACTCATCTTGTCTGACAAAACTCTCACAACACTAATTCAAACCATCACGATACCTTAAACTTCGCAATAATTGCTTAGGACGATCATGACAAATTGATCGAATTATTAGAAAAAGCATTATAAAAACTTCTCCATCGTTTATTATATGGCACGACAATTGGTCACCATTTCGTATGACAGAAACTAATGTGAATCAGAGTAACCCTCTTCAAGAATCTTTCAGTTTCTTTATACTAACGAGATTCTGCTTGTATTAATGAAATAAAAGTACATCAAGCTTATCCGAAATGTATATATTCCTTTTTCATTTCTATCGAAAGCAAAAATGTATCTGCAGATATCATTTTCTTATATATATGAATAATATGATGAGTTGAAGGCTTTTAACAACTAGTTACTTGGAATCATAACAATACCACGAGTGGTGGCTCTTCTGCTGGTGCATCGAACACGTGTATAGATTCTTTGCCAGAATATACACTTATAGTTGCCAACTAGGAACCAAGGACGACTTTATTATAGGATCTGAGTAAGAACTGTTGAGAAGTTGGTGTGTACAGTAGTAGGGACAAAAAACACTGAGTCTTTAGTGGGATTTGCTGATGCAATATAACTGTGGCAGTGAAATTTGATTGGGTGCTTTTTATTTTTGGTCCATTTTGAATGTTGCATGACGCTGGAACAATGCTCTCTCTTTCTAAGTAGCTTTTGGTGTTCGTCCACTAGGACAATCCCACACATTTGTAATGAATCAATGTATTTGCTTGTGGTGGACCCCTTTCCTGCGAATACAACATTTTTAGGGTTTTAGGCCTTAAAAGATTGCCCATAACTTGGAGGAATGCCATTTATTTATGTTGTGGATACTATAAGTCTCTATTTTTTTTTTTTTGTCACAACTATAAGTCTCTATAACAATTAGCTTTTCAGAGCAGTACATATATAATGGATTAAGGGTTGTCTCTGAAACCTGAGGACACATGTGGTCAACCTTGTGGGAATGTCCTAGAGTCAGAGACAATTGGCTATTGTTTTAAAAGATTTTTCTTCACTTTAGGCGGATCAGAATATTTGTAGTGATTAAGGAAGTACTTAATTAATTAATTGCAGAGCTGGTTGGCCTGAAAAGCAGTGACCCTATGGTCCAAAAAATAGTACTTCCAGAAAAAAAAAAAAAAGAGGAGGGGTTTTATATATAATATAGCTGTCATCTAGTATAAGTACCTTTGAAGAGAATTTGTGCTCGAAAGTGGCCAATTAGGTCACCCGTACGAGATATTGGCTAAGGATATATATATATCAACCACTCTATCCATTGGGACAAATTTAAGTCCATACTGATACGGGACACTGATGATAATATTATTGAGGATTTCCTTCCCTTTCTAATTGTTACGATATAGCAGAACAAATAGAGAAAATGGCCCTATATAGCCATAAGGGTCAAGAAATATGTAGTAGCTAGATTAGCACCTGCAACAAACAAAGAATATATAGAATGAAGGGAAAAAAGAAAAGCTTTCGATTCGTTCTGGGTATCACACAGTGCTCACTTTTCCACTATCGAAGGAGGGATACAAGATAGATATATATATATATATGAATTTATATATAAGACCTTGCAGGACTTTCTAGGTCACCTTTCCATTGTAGGGTACTTTTTGCAACAATTAAAACTATAGGGATGGATGCATATATATCCCACTAATGCTTCTCCTGCATTTGTTTCTTTTTCTATATTGATCCATCCATCTTTCCTGTGATAGTGCCTTGTTCTCTTTTACTCCTTCAAATAGGGATATTTGTGGTTTACTTTAATCTTTGAGGAGTCCTTGTTTAGGTAAAACAGCGGATAATGCATTATTGCTAGCTGTACACCAGGGAAGGAAGCATGGGTATTGGTTAGTGGTTGTCAAATTGTTTCTCGATTCTCTCTGTCAACAGCAAATTCAACAGTGAAGTGAATATGATCAAAACAAAAAGAAGAAGTGGGTTGGATGGAGTGACATTAATTTGATCAATTCTTTTTCCTTTCTTTCTTTTTATGAGAAGCATTTGATCGATGCTCGACGCAGTCGGCTCGGCTGCAATATATATAGTACGTATTGCATTAAGAAAATTGCTAATAGTGCATTTGCCAATTTAATTTAGCTGATCAATTGACCAAATTGAGCAAAACACAGAGTCTAAAAAAGAGGTTTTGTCTTTGTTGTAATTACACATATATTTATATGCTGTCACTGCCATCTCTTCCCAATTTGCTCTGACGATATTGGCCGACATTACAAAATTACAAAGCTTTTGGTTCTACCTAAATCACGTTTTTAACCTCATGAAATTCACGAAAAGGAAAGTAGCTTTCTTAGAAGTTGAACCACTAAAAAGCGATCTTAATTAGAATATAATAACCTCCTAATCTATACTAAACTAACGCGATGCAGGGTGCACCCCGAGTAGGCAACTGGTGATCTTCTATTACAAATCATTACTGTTAATTAGTAAAGTAATTAACGTACATTATTTGATATTCAGAAGTTGGATTTAAACGAAGTTTTAGCACTATATATATCCTCTTAGGCTCTTACGATTCAGTTCCGTACGAGCCTTAAAGATGCATAATAGTCGTGGCAGTGGATAATGATGATCTCCATTTTGATCGCGATTAAAGTCTTAAATCCAAAACTAATCCCATCTTAATTCGGCGTATTAATTAGGTAGTTTTCCATTGGCTTCGACTTTATGATAGAAAGAAGGGGGGCACCATCAATTTTTTTTGGCGCATGCATGTCACAGCAGCCAATCGTAAGATTGCCTAAAGCCTACAAGACCATGCGGTACGGTTTGGTGCATTACACGCCATTCTGCAGAATTAGTATTAAAATACTACCAGTAATTAATTTTATGCTATTATAGAGGGCACCTGGTGGTCTCTCTCGCCTTATACCTTGTTGTGTTGTTAATTGGGTTTTAATCTTTTTTTGTTGGCTTTCAAGAAAATGCACCACCTGGAGCCTGACTTAGGGCCTTGTTTTTTTTTCCCCCCCCCCCCTTCTTTAGGGCCTCGTTGTTCTCCACTTCCCTTGTTTGTTTAGCAAAAAGGTGTGCCATGTTTTTCTTTGAAAAAAAAATTATAACGAGGAGACAATAATTATTGATAAAAATTATGTATATAAAACTTGAAGTAATTAGTTTGAAAGATCAAGAAGGTTTTTTTTTTTGTAATATGAACGGTGATGTTTCATCAAGTACTAGTATTAGACCAACACAAAGAAGAGTAAACATTACGTACAAAAATAGCCACCACATATGGCAAAAACCAATGAAGAGCCTCTCCACCTCTTTCACTGAATATGCAGTTGGTAAAAATCATGTGGATGCTTGGCTTTTAATCCAGGTGACAGACCGAAGTAAAATCAAGTCCTGAAGTTTCTTAATTATCCCAACCCATCTTCCACTCGATTGAATACAGACCGAAGTAAAATCAAGTCCTGAAGTTTCTTAATTATCCCAACCCATCTTCCACTCGAATGAATGCAGATTATTACGAGCTAACCACATGGACCACGAAGAAGCAAACAAAATTGTAAGCCAAGAAGATCTTGCTTTGCTGCAACCAGCGAGATACCAGGAAGTGCCATGGCCCGATATTCTTCTTTCTTCTTCTTTAAGGCGAAGAATGCAGATATAAAAAGAGAGACATAGCTATAGGTGAAGTGCATATTACTGTACCTACCAGAGCTAGTTAAATCTTTTTTACACTGTCGAGGGACATTGAAAACATGTTGGGAAAATATTATTGAATGGTTTCCGGCCAAAGTGATAGCCCCCAAAAAGAATGAGATCAAACTGTTTATCCCAGGGAGTTAAAGAAAAAAAATGGTTTATCCCAATAACCTTCCAATAATAGTATATATTGAATATAATTGTCTCTGGTTAATTAACCATATGGACCACAAGAATTCGTGTATAGCAAATAGCATGTAATTTAAAAGAATGGACAAAACCCAAAAGGGGAGAGTGACCATGGAAATAAATAAAACTTCAACACTATTAGGAATGCTAGTATAAAAAAAAAAAACTACTAGGAATGTACAATATGATACCACAAGTAGTTTATTGTGTTGCAGGGGATGATAAAAAGAGTATCCGAAACCCATCAAAATATCTTGGGATTTTTCTATAAAAAATGAAAGTTGAACTATATATCTTATTGACAATAATATATAATGCACAACTTGCTATCCGTCAAAGATTCTCTGTATCCTTACCTTTAATTTTACCAAATTAAAAGCCTAAAGAGTATGGCGTCAGTTACCAATTCTCAGAGAGTATATATATATTTTTATGCAAAAAAGAGCATATTTTTTACTGCCTAATTTATCTACCAAGATATGGCCCTAAATGTATTTACTTAAGAGAGATTTGTTGACTTGATTCTTAAAAAAAAAAACAGAAGTTAACTCATTATTCTTATTTTTCTCTAATTGTAATGATCGCCCGGAATTGTTATTGTTTCAATTTGATGATCAAGATTATATTATTTCTCCGAGTTTAAATTATTTCGAGATTGTAGATAAGATATCAAAGGTCCAATTTAATCCAAAATATTTAAACTTCGGTATTTGAGATTCCAAAATGAATTTCATACTCGAACCGATGATGAGCAAAAATACTCTTGTCAATATCTAACTGATGAGAGCACCTCTTCGATATAACTTATACAAGCATAGGTGCAAGTGAATTAGTATCAAATAAAATGAAAAGCACTGCAAAATTCTCTATTGAGTGACAATTTAACGAACAAAAAACGAAACGAGAGCAAAGAGAAATATATATATAGAAGCTGCTAGCTAGTTAGATGTGGAAAACAAAATGAAAAGATATGACTGACTCCTCTTTTAAGTGGAAAACCCAAATACATGGAGTACTACTGGGCTCCTGGTTTTAAACATTAAGCAAGACAAGGGCTGCTTGAGACGCCCCGACCCGAATTTACCGTACACAGTAAACACGAGCCGGAACTGTGACGACCCAACCCAAAATGACTCAGCATACAGTGTATAAAACAAATATCCGGGCTCAACAGCCCATAATAAAAACAATAATAAAATCTCAACCGGCCCAATGGCCCAATAACAGTAAAGGTATGCACAGCGGAAGACTTTAAATAACTAACACTGTATGCGACACATGCAACCTATGGATCCAAGCCCGTCCAAGGGAAACGTCGCAGCCTGTCTGGAATGCATCAACCTGTACCAAAAGTAACTCATCCTACGGGATGAAAGCCCGCAGGTGAGGGGTGAGTCCGAAGTGCTCACGACAATGGAAAGACGATCAATATG
>JAKUCV010003613.1:0-34551 GCA_028386065.3 Turnera subulata
TACGCTAGTCTTAATTTATTATTACAACCCATCCGTAATAATAATCGACTAGGGACATTTAAGAATATGAAATATTCTAGGGTTATAAGTATGTGCAAGCGTTTATCTCATAAACGATACTTATTGGAATAACCTTAAGGCGTATACATGACTACAAATAATCATCCATGATTGGCTTTTGGGCATATTATACTAACAGTTTCGTCGCAGGATACCTTAATCGGTGACCCACACAGTCCGCTGTTGTTTGCAAAGCTTTCAACTTGGAATGTATCAAATTGATGGCTTGTGGGAATGGGACCAGTGAGGTTGTTGTTACTCAAGTCCAAGACACTCAAAGAGTATAGTTCTCCAAAGTTTGGTGGTATTTCTCTTGAAAGACTATTGTGTGACAAATCCAAGGTCTCTAAAACTCTTATATTTCCAAGAGTCGTTGGGATTCCACCTGTGAGTGTGTTGTAGTGTGGAGGCCCATATCCCAATTTAATATAATAAAAGTGATTAAATGAAAGAGATTTACCAAAATACCCTCGAAACCCGGGATACGAATACCGGTGCTTCAGCTCACAACATTAACCATAGAAATTTATTAACACCGAGATGTCGTAAAATGAAAGAGGATAGACCGGCTTAACAAGTCATAAGCCACCGCGGCATCACGCCGAAATAATATCACAAAATTAAATTCCGGCAAAATGCCGATGAAGAAGTAAAAACATTTATTGAGACACCCGTGTCCCAATTTTGCAACAAAATACTTAACACAAAGAAATTACCAAAATACCCCTGAATCCCAGGACACGAAATCTAATATCAAAACATTATCTGGAAAGAAATTCTTAAAATCCCAAGATGTCATAAAGAACATAATCAAACTGGCTTAGCAAGCCTCAAATCAACCCGGCATCCTGCCGATACATCACCAATACTAAATCCCGGCGACCCGCCGATAAAATAATCAAAATCAAAATGACATCTCATCGAAATACAGTGCAGCGAAAAATGAAGATAAAAAAATAAAGCAAAAGTAAAATGTGGGATGCAAGTCAGCCCTATGGATCCAACCGGGAGGAGAAGCACAGCTACCTGCTGAGATAACCACGTTCGTACTCTGGAAGGGTAGATAGTGACTGCACGCTAACTAAGAGTCTGAAAAAAACAACGTTGGCGATTATGTGAGTCGCCTACTCAGTGAGCAGTATAAATTTAATTATGTAGGTGTGCAGAACAAGTCCGAAAGAAAAGAAGAGATACAAGACAAGTACGCAAACATACTACAACCAGTACTAACATGCCAAGACATTCAAGCAGACAGTTCATTATTCTCCATCTGTTGTGTGTTAAGTTTTTCTTATTATAGTTTATTATTCAGGGCCCCCTACTGTGTGCGTCGAGCTCGGTCCCGTCTCATGAGACAACCAGGCATAAGCCCAAATAAAACCAGGCACGAAGCCCAACATATCCATGGAGAGAGAGAGAGAGACAGAGAGAAAGAGGGAGGTAGAAAGGAGGGAGGTAGAAGGAGGAAGGTAGAACCGGTCATTACAGACCCATATGAAAATCCGCATAACACTTGCTATCCCGCAAGAAAACCCGAGGGGTATCACTTCCCGCTCGAACCAACCGGTCATCAGCACACAGTAGCCTATCTTCTACTGTACATTATCTTTATTCACAAATTATGAGTTTATGTGTGCCAAGAATTGTGATTTAATAGGGTTGTGTGTATTCTCATCTCAGTCAAATATCCGGGTCTCCGACCCACAGCACATCACACAATTACCCAAAATCACACCACATGTTATCACCATAACAATCCAACAATTCATGCTCAAAAGCAAACAGTAAGACATAGACACACAATACGGATTACAGCATGTTAGCAAACAGGCATGCAACTCAAATAGACCATTCCAACAAGCTCATGCATACAGACATAAAAAGACGTATAAAGTCACCTCAACGACGATTGTCCTGTGGAGCTTTTCCCAAAACAGATCCTCCAGCTCCCGAGGTGTTACCCGTGCCTGAATACCGGCACACACAATATTACAAAACAATACAACCAAAACGTGCATGCATGATCATTAAATGCTCAACTAAGTTAAACCCGTCCCTAGTTAGCCAATTATGTAATTCCCGGGTCTAAGCCCGACATGATGTTTATCTCACCTATCTCCGAGTATCGGGACCTAAGGTTTACCGGGCTTAAGCCCAACTAAGTCCGAAAGTAGCTCCCGGGCCTATGGCCCACACATTATGTTCTTTATCAGTTTCCAGCCTAAAGCCCAATCTAAGACCAAATTCAATTTCCGGGCCTAAAGCCCACTTTCTTAAGTCCTTAGTTAACCAAGTATAGGATTGGGCTCAAAACCCGTTACTTAAGTCCAAGGTCAACCCGAGCCCATTTGTTCCCGGCCTATGGTTCTACCCGTGTCGGTAAATTCCCGGTTATATTCCTCATAACCCCGCATACAGTATTCCACTAAATATCTTTAATTCCCGATACAACAATTATATCTACATAATTTATTACATGCCATGAATGAAATTAAGACTCCAAATTACACATCGGAACAATACCGTTTAATGCCGGAATAAAAACCCGAGCCTTCGCCGGAAAATTCCCGAGCCTCGCCGGAAAATTCCCACAACCTCCAAAAACCAATCACAGCAATTCTGCCGCCAGCAAAACAACACCCACACCGTACTCAACTCAGCCATACATGATTAACAACGTAACAACCTTGACCCTTAAACTGATTCAAGAACAGAGTTGGGAAAAGAATCCTTACCGGAAAAATTCAACTCAAAGCTGCAGCAACGACCAACGACTCAAACCCGTAGCACTCACTGTCGAAAGCCACCACCAGTGACCAGCCCGAACCACCGAGCCATCAACCATTATCCGAGCCGACCACCACCATACACACACGACCACCGTCAGCCAACACACGCCACCAGCACCAACAACCAACACAACACAGTCGACCCCCACCGTCCACACAGCCGAGCCGCAACAATCCAACACACAAACCAAAAACCCAAATTAACATAGCTCGGCCAAAGAAGAACGACGACGAGGAGGAAAGACAGAAAACGAAGAGGAGAAGCAAGGCTTACCCGACACTCGAGAGGGCGGCGGCGACTCGTTGACACAGAGCTTCTGCCGTCGTGCGCACAACCCAAGACAGCCCTCGCTCTCACCTCTCCTTCCTTGACTCGGCAGCAGCGACCCAAGACAAAACGGCTGCGTGCTCCTATTCGCGGCGAGAGGGACGACAGTGGTGGCGACTCGTGTGTTTGTGAGTGCCAAGAAAACGAAAGAGAGAAGAGGACGGGAGAGGAAGAGGAGGATGAGGGAAAAAGAGAGAGAGAGAGAGAGAGAGAGAGGGAGATGAAGATGAGAGGAGAAGGAAGAAGGGGAAGGGGGGTAAGAGCGGCGGCTTGGAGGAAAAGAGTAGAAGAAGAGAAAAAGAAAGAATAGAAAAGAAAGAAGGGAGGAGAAGGGAAAAAAGGTGTTAGGGCTTGACCAGCCCGAGCTCAAAACGACGCCGTTTTGAGCTTGGGCGTGGTCAACCCGCCCAAGTAAAACCCTGTTGTTGTTTTTTTTTTTTTTGTAAAGCCCCAATACGATGTAGTTTCAGTGAAGCTACCTGAAAGCCTAACTTCCAATTCCGAAACCCAATTAAACTCCAACGAAGGTCGTGCCCGGCATACTATCGACTTAATTTAAGCATAACCAAGGTAAATTAATTTATTTCCTAACCCGAAAATCCGAAAATTCCTCAAGGGCAAAATTGGAATAAAAATTCCGAAAATTTCGAAAAATTAAAATACGAAAAAAAAATCGGGCGTTACAGTTCTACCCCACTTAAGGAAATTTCGTCCTCGAAATTACAAGATATAAAACATCAAAACAAATGGGGATACTGTTCCCGTATATGGGACTCGACCTCCCAAGTAGCCTCATTAGGAGAATGACGGCTCCATCTAACCCGAACCATAGGAATGGTACGACTCCTCAACTGTCGTTCCTCCCGAGCCAAAATCTCCACCGGCTCCTCGACATAAGTCAAATCCTCAGAAACCTCCACCTCTATCGGGGATACCACATGACTAGGATCAGACCGATAACGCCTCAGCATCGACACATGGAATACATCATGTATGCGCGACAGCTCCTCCGGTAAAGCCAATCTGTAGGCTAGCGGACCAATCCGCTCTATGATCTCATAAGGACCAATATAACGAGGGCTCAACTTGCCCTTCCTCCCAAACTGGATAACACCTCTCCAGGGAGCAACACGGAGGAAGACCCTGTCACCTACATTGTACTCCATCTCCCGACAATGCTTATCGGCAAAACTCTTTTGCCGGTACTGAGCAGCCCTCATGCACTGCTTAACCACCTCGATCTGATCAACAGTCTCTTGGACTAGGTCCGGACCAACCACCTGTCTCAGACCTTCCTCATCCCAACAGATCGGACTACGACACTTCCGCCCATACAAAGCCTCAAAAGGCGCCATACCGATACTAGAGTGATACCCGTTGTTATAGGCAAACTCAACCAACGGTAATGTCTCATCCCAAGAACCACTAAAATTGAGCACACAGGCTCTAAGCATATCCTCCAGCGTTTGTATAGTCCTCTCCGACTGCCCATCAGTCTGTGGATGGAATGCAGTACTGAAATTCAGCTTAGTACCCAAAGCTGACTGTAAACTCTTCTAGAAGTGGGAAGTAAACCTCGGATCCCTGTCCGACACAACAGATAGTGGAACTCCATGTAGACGAACAATACCCGAAACATACAACCTCGCCAGCTTATCCATTGTATCCGTCTGCTGAATCGGTAGGAAATGAGCTGACTTGGTCAACCTGTCAACAATGACCCAGATGGCATCATGTCGACTCCGGGTCCTCGGTAACCCGATAACAAAGTCCATAGTGATATGCTCCCACTTCCACTGCGGAATAGTAAAAGATCTCAACTTGCCAGCAGGAGCCTGATGCTCGGCTTTCACCTGCTGACAAGTCATACAATGAGCCACAAACTCCGCAACATCCTTCTTTATCCCGGGCCACCAATAATGACTCTTCAAGTTCTGGTACATTTTGGTGCTACCAGGATGCATAGCATATGGCGCATTATGCGCTTCATCCATAATCCATCTCCTCAAATCATCCACATCCGGAACACACAACCGATCACCGGTCATCAGAGCACCATCCTCCCGGACATAGAAACTAGAGCTCTCTCCACCGAGAGCCTTATCCCGCAGCTCTGCTAAATGAGGATCTCCATACTGCGACTCCATGATCCTATCCCTCAAGGTCTGCCGGATGCTCAAACTGGCTAACAACGCCCCAGTAACATCCACCTCCAACTGTGCATCCAACGACCTCAGCTCCACCAAGGAAGGCAAAGCATAAGAAACCGAGTCCTCATCCGCAGAAGCCACTCTCTTCCGGCTCAATGCATCTGCAACAACATTGGCCTTGCCCGGATGATACTCGATAGTACAATTATAATCCTTCAGAAGCTCAATCCAGCGTCTCTGCCTCATATTAAGCTCCCTTTGGGTCATGATGTACTTCAAACTTTTGTGGTCCGTGAAGATCCGACACTTCTCACCGTATAGATGGTGTCTCCAGATCTTCAAAGCAAAGATCACAGTAGCTAACTCCAGATCATGGGTCGGATAGTTCCTCTCGTGAGTTCTCAACTGCCTGGAAGCATAAGCAATCACCCGACCCTCCTCCATCAATACACATCCCAAACCCAGACCAGAAGCATCACTGAACACCGTGTACTCCACTCCGGGTCTCGGAACAGTCAAAACCGGTGCAGAAGTCAACCGACTCTTCAACTCCTCAAAACTCTTCTGACAACCGTCATCCCAAACAAAAGCACAGTCTTTCCTCAACAGCTTAGTCATGGGGCCTGCTATTAAGGAAAAACCCTCAATAAACTTCCGGTAGTAACCAGCAAGTCCAAGGAAACTCCGTATCTCAGATTCACTCTTCGGTGGCTCCCAATCCATGACTGCCTTAATCTTGGCCGGATCCACCTTAATGCCCTCACCGGACACAATATGCCCTAGAAACGCAATCTCATCCAACCAAAACTCACACTTGCTAAGCTTGGCATAGAGTTTTTCTTCTCTCAACCTCTGCAAAACCTGTCTCAAGTGGTCCTCATGTTCGGCCTTACTACTCGAGTAGACCAAGATATCATCAATGAACACTACCACAAACCGGTCCAGAAATTCATGGAAAACCTGTTGCATCATACACATGAACACTGCCGGTGCATTCGTCAGACCAAAAGGAACAACCACAAACTCATAATGACCATACCGAGTGCGGAATGCAGTCTTCGGTATGTCTTGCTCTGCAATCCGAACCTGATGGTAACCAGATCGCAAGTCAATCTTCGAGAATATGGATGCACCCTGCAACTGATCGAACAAATCATCAATCCTAGGCAAAGGATACTTGTTCTTCACAGTCACCTTGTTCAACTGTCTATAGTCCACACACATCCGCATACTGTCATCCTTCTTCTTCACAAACAAGACCGGGGCACCCCAAGGTGAGATGCTCGGTCTAATAAAACCCTTATCCAACAACTCCTCTAGTTGCTTCTTCAACTCCTGAAGTTCTGCCGGAGCCATTCTGTAGGGCGGTATAGAAATAGGTGCAACTCCCGGTACCAAGTCAACTGTATACTCCACCTCCCGCTCCGGAGGCAACCCGGGTAAATCATCAGGAAATACATCGGGAAACTCCCGAACAATAGGAATGTCCTCCACACCAGGTACTGGTACCAAAGAATCGACCACATGAGCTAGAAAGGCATCACAACCCTCTCGGATCATCCTGAAAGCCTGGATGGCCGAGATACAGCACGCCGATAGAACTCTTTGTTCTCCAACAAACACCAATCTACGCCCCAACAAAGAAGATAAGGACACTTCCCTGGCCCGACAATCGACTACTGCTTGGTGTTTGGACAACCAGTCCATGCTTAAGATAACATCAAACTCTCCCAAATCCATGACAGCAAGATCAGAAGGGAAACTCTCACTATCATACTCTATCGATACATCCCTACAAACTCGATCAACAACTACTATATCTCCAGTGGGTAAACGGACTCTTAGGGGTCTACTAAGGTTGTCATTCTCTATGTTATGAGTAGTCATGAATGCACGTGATACAAAAGAATGTGTTGAACCTGGATCAATTAAAGCATGTGCAAACTGACCAAAAACCATAAAGGTACCTGCTATAACCTCTGGAGAATCAGCAGCCTCCTCCCTGGTGATGGCATAAACCCTAGGAGCTGTAGCAGACTGAGTTGCACCCCCGCTGTTCGGAGCTCCAGAACCTCCACGACCTCGACCCTGCTGTCCGCCACCCCTGTTCGGACCAGAAGAAACAGCACCGCTAGCCACGGAACTCTATACTGTATACTGAGAACCGCTGCCACCATTATCCCTCATCCACTTATAGCAAGATGACTTCTGGTGTCTCGGCGTATTGCAATACCAGCATGTACCCGAGAAACCCCGTCCCTGAGAGCCAGACTGATAGGACCGTCCTCCCGAGGATCTGCCTGGTCCACCCTGATAACTCTGCCCTCGAAAATTCTTCAAACCCTGGTAAGAAGAACTCTGTCCAACAGAATAATCTGCACCTCCGGCATCAGAATACTGCCTCTTTTGTCCTGAAGCGAGCCTCCTTCCCGATCAACTGAACTCTCACAGCATCAAAAGCAGCGGCACAAACTGCCTCCCAAGTCTTGTGCCCTCCACCAGCCACAGCTATCGCCAACTCAGTACGTAAGCCGTTAACAAACCGCCTACACTTGGTCACCTCATCGGGCACAAACTCCCTAGCATAAGATAGAAGGATGTTATATCAGATCCTGAAAGCTGATACAGTCTCATCTAGTCCCTGCTTCACCTCAAGAAAATGCTTCTTCTGCTCCTCCAGAAAACCAACAGTAAGAAACTCCTTGTAGAATCTCTCCTTGAAATCCTCCCAAGGCATCTCCACAGGCTTCGGTAAGTTAGCCACAAGTTCCTGCCACCATGACAATGCATACCCTGTGAACTTGTGTGCCGCTAATCGAGCCCTCTGCTCAGGTGCACAGGTGAACTTCTCCAGAACATTCTCCACCTGGCGAAACCAATCATCAAACTCCTTGACTTTGCCCTCTTCACCTGAGAATTCCTTAACTGCAGACTTATCTATGTGCTTATACCCACTCTCCATACCACCTGCTGCAGCAGGTGCTACCGGCTCGGCACCCTGCTGCTGCTGCTAGAACTGCTGCCACTGCAGAAAGGCCTGATACTGCTGGAATGCTGGGTCCACAACAGGTGGCACAGGTGGCACAACATTCTGTCCTCCACCACCTGCAGCATTATTCTCTGCTGCATTATTGTTCCCCTGACCAACGGGAACCTGCATCACCGACACATTGTCGGAGACATGAGTAGCGGCGTCATCCTCAGCATTGTGCTGCTCCTGGTGATCCATATCAACGCCTATATGAATGCAAATGAGTCAAAAACACTTCTAAAGTAATAAATCCGGAAACAGGCTTAAACAGAGAAAACACTTTGAAAACAAAGTTTAAGACACTTTTAAAACCAAGGATCTGAACTTGGCTCCGCTACCAAGCTGAGACACCCGTGTCCCAATTTTGCAACAAAATACTTAACACAAGGAAATTACCAAAATACCCCTGAATCCCAGGACACGAAATCCAATATCAAAACATTATCTGGAAAGAAATTCTTAAAATCCCGAGATGTCATAAAGAACATAATCAAACCGACTTAGCAAGCCTCAAATCAACCCGGCATCCTGCCGATACATCACCAATACTAAATCCCGGCAACCCGCCGATAAAATAATCAAAATCAAAATGACATCTCATCGAAATACAGTGCAGCGGAAAATGAAGATAAAAAAATAAAGCAAAAGTAAAATGTGGGATGCAAGTCGGCCCTATGGATCCAACCGGGAGAAGAAGCACAGCTACCTGCTGAGATAACCACGTCCATACTCTGGAAGGGTAGATAGTGACTGCACGCTAACTAAGAGTCTGAAAAAAACAATGTTGGCGATTATGTGAGTCGCCTACTCAGTGAGCAGTATAAATCTAGTTATGTAGGTGTGCAGAACAAGTCCGAAAGAAAAGAAGAGATACAAGACAAGTAAGCAAACATACTACAACCAGTACTAACATGCCAAGACATTCAAGCAAACAGTTCATTATTCTCCATCTGTTGTGTGTTAAGTTTTTCTTATTATAGTTTATTATTCAGGGCCCCCTACTGTGTGCGTCGAGCTCGGTCTCGTCTCATGAGACAACCAGGCATAAGCCCAAATAAAACCAGGCACGAAGCCCAATATATCCATGGAGAGAGAGAGAGAGACAGAGAGAAAGAGGGAGGTAGAAAGGGGGGAGGTAGAAGGAGGGAGGTAGAACCGGTCATTACAGACCCATATGCAAATCCGCATAACACTTGCTATCCCGCAAGCAAACCCGAGGGGTATCACTTCCCGCTCGAACCAACCGGTCATCAGCACACAGTAGCCTACCTTCTACTGTACATTATCTTTATTCACAAATTATGAATTTATGTGTGCCAAGAATCGTGATTTAACAGGGTTGTGTGTATTCTCATCTCAGTCAAATATCCGGGTCTCCGACCCACAACACATCACACAATTACCCAAAATCACACCACATGTTATCACCATAACAATCCAACAATTCATGCTCAAAAGCAAACAGTAAGACATAGGCACACAATACGGATTACAGCATGTTAGCAAACAGGCATGCAACTCAAACAGACCATTCCAATAAGCTCATGCATACAGACATAAAAAGACGTATAAAGTCACCTCAACGACGATTGTCCTATGGAGCTTTTCCCAAAATAGATCCTCCAGCTCCCGAGGTGTTACCCGTGCCTGAATACCAGCATACACAGATATTACAAAACAATACAACCAAAACGTGCATGCATGATCACTAAATGCTCAACTGAGTTAAACCCGTCCCTAGTTAGCCAATTATGTAATTCTCGGGTCTAAGCCCGACATGATGTTTATCTCACCTAACTCCTAGTATCGGGACCTAAGGTTTACCGGGCTTAAGCCCAACTAAGTCCGAAAGTAGCTCCCGGGCCTATGGCCCACACATTATGTTCTTTATCAGTTTCCAGCCTAAAGCCCAATCTAAGACCAAATTCAATTTCCGGGCCTAAAGCCCACTTTCTTAAGTCCTTAGTTAACCAAGTATAGGATTGGGCTCAAAACCCGTTACTTAAGTCCAAGGTCAACCCGAGCCCATTTGTTCCCGGCCTATGGTTCTACCCGTGTCGGTAAATTCCCGGTTATATTCCTCATAACCCCGCATACGGTATTCCACTAAATATCTTTAATTCCCGATACAACAATTATATCTACATAATTTATTACATGCCATGAATGAAATTAAGACTCCAAATTACACATCGGAACAATACCGTTTAATGCCGGAATAAAAACCCGAGCCTTCGCCGGAAAATTCCCGAGCCTCGCCGGAAAATTCCCACAACCTCCAAAAACCAATCACAGCAATTCTGCCACCAGCAAAACAACACCCACACCGTACTCAACTCAGCCATACATGATTAACAACGTAACAACCTTGACCCCTTAAACTGATTCAAGAACAGAGTTGGGAAAAGAATCCTTACCGGAAAAATTCAACTCAAAGCTGCAGCAACGACCAACGACTCAAACCCGTAGCACTCACTGTCGAAAGCCACCACCAGTGACCAGCCCGAACCACCGAGCCATCAACCATTATCCGAGCCGACCACCACCATACACACACGACCACCGTCAACCAACACACGCCACCAGCACCAACAACCAACACAACACAGTCGACCCCCACCGTCCACACAGCCGAGCCGCAACAATCCAACACACAAACCAAAAACCCAAATTAACATAGCTCGGCCAAAGAAGAACGACGACGAGGAGGAAAGACAGAAAACGAAGAGGAGAAGCAAGGCTTACCCGACACTCGAGAGGGCGGCGGCGACTCGTTGACACAGAGCTTCTGCCGTCGTGCGCACAACCCAAGACAGCCCTTGCTCTCACCTCTCCTTCCTTGACTCGGCAGCAGCGACCCGAGACAAAACGGCTGCGTGCTCCTATTCGCAGCGAGAGGGACGACAGTGGTGGCGACTCGTGTGTTTGTGAGTGCCAAGAAAACGAAAGAGAGAAGAGGACGGGAGAGGAAGAGGAGGATGAGGGAAAAAGAGAGAGAGAGAGAGAGAGAGAGAGGGAGATGAAGATGAGAGGAGAAGGAAGAAGGAGAAGGGGGCTAGGAGCGGCGGCTTGGAGGAAAAGAGTAGAAGAAGAGAAAAAGAAAGAATAGAAAAGAAAGAAGGGAGGAGAAGGGAAAAGAGGTGTTAGGGCTTGACCAGCCCGAGCTCAAAACGACGCCGTTTTGAGCTTGGACGTGGTCAACCCGCCCAAGTCAAACCCTTTTTTTTTTTTGTAAAGCCCCAATACGACGTAGTTTCAGTGAAGCTACCTGAAAGCCTAACTTCCAAATCCGAAACCCAATTAAACTCCAACGAAGGTCGTGCCCGGCATACTATCGACTTAATTTAAACATAACCAAGGTAAATTAATTTATTTCCTAACCCGAAAATCCGGAAATTCCTCAAGGGCAAAATTGGAATAAAAATTCCGAAAATTCCGAAAAATTAAAATACGAAAAAAAAATCGGGCGTTACATTTATGACATCTCAAATTAATTCTCATGCAGTGGAAAATGAAAATAATAATAAAAATCAAGGTAGAAAAATAACATGCATATGGGCCCTATGGATCCAACCGAGAGATGATGCACAACTACCTGCTGAAGTATCTGCGCCAGAACTCCGAGTCGAGGATAAGGTGAGGACAACCCGCTAACTAAGGTCTGAAAAACAACGGTGGCGATTATGTGAGTCGCCTACTCAATGAACATTAAAAGTCTATGTACACATGAAAGTGAAGTCATGCTTGTAGGGTGAGTAGTTCACGAGCACAAGTGCAGCATACAAGCAATATCAGAATCACACACCAACATATAAACACCTTATTGTGTCATTGTCCTTATTATTTTTGATTCAATGTATTTTATTATTATAAATATTATTATTGTTATTATTATTATTATGGGCCCTCTACTGTGAGTCAAGTCTCGGTAGCGCATCTGATCAGATCTGGGTGTGAAACCCAAGTGTCGAACCTCAGAAGGGGTAGATTCTGAGGTCTAAAACCACCGATAAATCTCGAGTGGCCGCTAGCTACCTGAGGGTGCACTCAGACACACCTAACTGGTGCAAGTCTTCCAGGGGTGCACCTACATCCCCTGGGATACCATGCTAAACAGCATAAAGTGACCCGAGGGTACCCAACCCTCCATTAATTACACTTTTACATTTCTGTTGAAATACATTATGCTTTCCAGGGATGTGTGAATTCTATGTGTTTTTGTTTCATCCGGGCCTTCGGCCCATAACCACACACTATCACCAAAACATAATACATGTTATATTCCATCACAATTTCTCATATCGAAATTAGGCATGTGAAAACAATCAGGTATACAATTCCAATCACCACATGTAGCAAACAAGGCAAGTAAACAAACAAACCACACCAACATGCATTCACAAAACATATATATAAAGACTTGTAATGTCACCTCAAAAATGCAGATTAAGACTTCTCCCCGATCTGAGTCTACAGCTCCCGAGGTACCTCCCGTGCCTGAATACCGGTACATAATATAATCACTAAGCCAATTTTAGAAGTAAAACGTATATGCATGCTAAAGGTATGCTCCAATCGAGTAACTCCCGACTCTAACTATCCGATTATAAGATTTCCGGTCTAAGCCCAAAAGAATATCTTCTTATCAATAACTCCAAAGAAAAGGAATCTAAGGTTCACCGGTTTAAGTCCATAAACAATTCTCGGGCCTAAAGCCCACTAAATCCCTAATCACGAATTCCGGGCTGAGGGCCCACTTCCCTAAATTCATATCTACCGATTATGAAATTGGGCTTCGAGCCCGTTCCTTTAAGTCCGTAAATTGAATTACCCGTGATTAGGCCTTAAGTCTATATCTTTAAGTCCATTTAAAACATTCTAAACTTCAGATTATTGGGCCTGGGCTCAGTTTTTCCTAAAACCGTTCTAAGGTTGTTTCCGAGCCCAAGAGTTGATCGGCCTATGATTCTATTCGTGTCGGTAAGTTCTCCCGGCCACGCACTCTAACTCTCTGCTCTCGGAAATCCACTAAATTACTTGATACTTGAATGTGTATAACGTTGAAGAATTCAATATTTATGTACAAGGCAAAACCGAGACAAACCAACAATAAATACCGTTTAATACTCGTAGAACAAGAAATATACTCTGTTGGACAGAACCCGAGCCTTCGCCGGAACAGTGCGTGCTCGCCGGATTCCGGTCACCTCGCCGGAATTTCACCGGACTGCTAGAAACAAAACAACAACTCTGCCAGGACCCAAGAACAACCAATTCAACAACAACAGCCCATAAACGTCAAACGAACAAAAGGACCAAGGTGCCGGATTCTTACCAGGAGAGAAAATATTGCACAGAACTCGACCCGTAGCTCCCCTGCCGGAATTGAACGCCACACTGCCACCAAAAAGAAATCAGAACCATCAACAACCTACCGCCATCCCGTGTCAAAAATCCGACCATAGCAATTCCCCCTCCACGCATATACCGAGCCCACCACCCAACAATTTCCGGCCACCATCAACGCACACATATCCCATCAATGAACCACTAACAACCTAGAGAGACGAGTAGAGGAAGAAAAGCAGATGGATGGCGAGACTTACCAGTACGACGACGGCGCGGTGGCGGCTACACCTCGCACAGGCCTCCTCGTCACGGTCGCGGACGGCGATGGCGGCGTACACCCGAACTCGCTCCTCGAGTCCTCCGCCGAATCCTTACCTGGCGTCCTAGCCCGGCCTCGGTGCAGCAGCGACGACAAGCGAAGGAGGGGTGTTCGTGGACGAGAGAAGAAGGAGGTGGTATTGGTGTCGGCGAGAGGGAGAAGTGGAAAAGCGTGAGGAGTTTTAGGGACGGAATGGAGAGGAGAAGAAAAGGAAGAGATGAGAAAAGAGAGAGGAGGGGGTTGTGGGGTTGATGACCGTTGCCAACAAGGTGGAGGGGGAGTAGATCGTGGAGACAAGAGCCGTTGAGGATGGCGGCTGCAAAGTGGAGAAGAAACGGGAAGAAAGAAAAAGAAAATTGAAGGAGAAAAGAAGAAAGTAAAGAAGAAGAGAGGCAGACTGGGCTAGGGCTTGACCCGCTAGCCGACGACGGGTCGTTGGCTTGGCGCGGTCAACCTGCCTCAGTTGACCAAACCCTTTTTTTTTTTCCAAAACCCAAAACGACGTAGTTTTATCCAAACTACGGTAGATCCCGTATTTCATCCCGGAACACGTTTTATATCCGACAAAACTCAAACACGACATAAAATCAACCTAAAATTAATCTATCCAAGGAAATTAAATTTTATTTCTATCACCAAAATCCGAAATTTCTTATAAATTAAAGACGAGAAATCGGGGCGTTACATATAAAACACGTTTAACAGTCGCAAACTAGTCGCGTAACCCAAACTCTCAGGAATTTTACCAGATAGCTGGTTGTTGGATAAGTCTAACAGGGACACTAGTTCTAAGAATTTGACTCCATATCGATACTTACGATGTTTTGAGACTAAATCCAAATTAGGGTATTGAAGCTCAAGTAACATCAAGTGCTCATTGATAGTGTCAACAACAGAAAACTGACCACCAACAAACGTACTGAATGTTCCTAAACCAGCAGGGATTTTACCACTAAAGAAATTATAAGACAGATCAAGTACTTGAAGGTATCCGGCATTGGGCAACCTATCTAGCGGGCCCTGGAGAGAATTATTTCTTAAATTTAGGACACGAAGGACTGAGAATCGGGAAAAGATTGGTGGGATTTCCCCTGTGAAATTATTGTCACCGAGATCAAGGTAATAGAGGCTTTTCAAGTTCTCTAGGCTTTGAGGCAATGCACCAACAAACTTATTCAGGCCTAGGCCAACATAAGCTAACAGTGATGCTGGATGAAAACTTGGAAAATTTCCTGAAATACTGTTGTTTGACAAGTCAAGTAAGGTGAGATAAGGGAGATTTGAGATTGATACAGGCAATACCCCGGAAAAGTTGTTATCAGACATTATAAGTACTTCCAGTCTTGAGGCATTGCCTATGTTATTTGGTAAACTTCCGGATAAACTATTTTGTGATAGAAGAAGGTTTTTCAGATTTTGAGATTGAAACAACACAGGGGGCAGAGGACCTGTAAGCAAATTACCCGACAAAGATATGGTTGTGGCCTTACTCTCTGCCAGCCACTGAGGGTAGGTTCTGACAAGGTTATTGTCACTCAGGTCCAAGACATTAAGATTGGTTTGATTGGACAACCAAATTGGTACCTCTCCTGAAATGTTACATGATCTCAGGGATAACAAAGAAAGCATGCTGTTTGGAGCTACTCTTTGATCTTTCCAAATGAGATTGTTTCCTCCAACATTCAACTTGGTCAGAGAAGTAAAATTGAACAGCCAAGTTGGTATCTCACCCGTGAGCTTATTACCACCCAAATGAAGTGTCTTCAGATTTTCAAGCTTTTGGAGTGATGGATGGATAGCACCATAAAAGTGGTTGTCATTTAAGTACAGGCTTGCTAGCTTTGACAGGTTGCAGATGTCATTAGGGATCTCCATATTAGTTATCTCCTAAATCAAGAATCTCCAGCCTTTTCAGATAATAAAAGAGTGACGAAGGAATCCGTCCAGAGAACACGTTACCTCGAAGGGAAAAGATTTGCAAATCGGTTATATTTCCAATTTCGGCTGGAATCTCTCCTTTGACAAAGTTGTTATCTAGGTAAAACTCCTTCAAGCTCCTAAGACTTCCTAAGCTTCTATCTACATGGCCCTTAATCATATTATCGGTCAGATCCAAGAACTCCAGCTTACTTAAAGAAAACAGGTCACCAGGAAGGGAACCATTAAACTTATTGGCAGACATGTCAAGCTTGACCAATGCAGTCAAGTTTGCAAGCCCAACCCCTGGAATATTAACTAAGCTTCGTAATAGAAAGAGAGGAGACAGAGCATCAGATGGAAAATAAGATGCTCCTACAAAGTTGAGGCTGAGACCAATCACCTGTTTGGGAGCTACGTTGGTGCCACTGCAGGTGACTCGTTTCCACTGACAACAATCAGAACTACTGGAGTTCCACGAATTTAAGTCAGAAGAGTCATACTTTGGAAATATCAGAGACTTGAACTGGAGGAGGGCTTCTCTCTGGAATTGAGGGCAGCAAAGACAAGGAATAAAACCAGAAAAGGCTAAGACAACTAACAGAAATGGTTGAAACTGTTTGCTGTTGGCCATTGAGGTAGCTTATGTTTACTTTCTGGTGCCAAGCAAGTTCTCACTTAGTATATATTGTTCTGCCGTGGGTTATACTTATACTCATCCATAAACAACATATGCTCGTTGAATGGAAATTAAAAGGAAGAGAAATGTGTTACACGTTTGATCGTCATATATAGGATGCAATATTTTATGGAAATCAAAAGGAAAGGAAATAAGCCACGATGTTTCCAGTCTCCTCTAGGGTACACAAAAAATGTTCTATATAAATATATAGTCTCTCTTCACTAACTAATAAAGTGGAGTCAACCAAGTGAATTACTTTAGACACCATGACTATATTTACTTCAAGCTGTGCAACTATTGTACTTTCTAAAAGCAACGCGTTGCTGCTATTGCAGGGTTGAACTTGATGCATCTTTGTAATTTCTCTTTAATATAATTAATAAAATTAACGACGACTTACCCAAACAAACAAGTATGATAAAGCTACTGGCTCTACATGTCTGTCGATAGCTAGCGCTCTAGTGTTGCAAGTAGTAGTGGTGAAAAGGAGATAATGGACAATTCCCGATTTTTGGACACAATAATTCTATTCTTCTCATCGTCCTCCAAGTTGACTGAGACTTTCAAATTTTACCCAGGGTATGACGTTAATCCGTAAAAAAAGTAGTCAGTTTCGTTACATAATTATTAGATTTTTGGGTAAAAAGATAGTACTGTTTGACCAGGATTTTTGTAAAAAAGAATGATAAACTAGAAAAAAAAGAAAAAAAGAAAAGGAATGATCAAGACTGGTAATTACAGATTTAAAGGAACGATCAGAAATTTCGATGAAACCGTTTCCTACGCAATTTGAAAAGCCAGCATTATTTGCTTTGTGGAATATGCGTACTAATTTCTTCTCACAATCACTTTAAATAGGATGTCCATAAGATTTGTGCTTTGTTGTGCACATGAAACAGGTATCTTAAACATTTATTTCAGGTGGCAAGAATGAAAACACTTAAACAGGAACAACACAGAAACTTAAAAGATCACTGCTAAACAAGCTGCCTGATGGAGATTCTTCCGCGTTTTCTTGGCGGAATCCGAAAGAAACCAGAGACATAAAACCCTGAGATTGTACAAAGCAAACCCACTGCGTATCCGGGGATAGTCATTTTCAATGAAAACCAGCTATCCCAATCCTTTCTTTCTTTTGTCTTTATGTTTTGTGACGGATCGGGGCATGATACCTCAATCTGTATCCCACACAGTCCACTGTTATTTGCAAAGCTTTCATGGCTGAAAAAACCAAATTGACCGACTGGAATGGCACCTGTGAGGTTGTTGTTACTCAAGTCCAAGGCAGTCAAATAGTGTAGTTCTCCAAAGTTTGATGGTATTTCTCCTGTAAGACTATTGTGTGACAAATCCAATGTCTCTAAAGCTCTTAGATTTTCAAGAGTCTTTGGGATTCCACCTGTGAGTCTGTTGCTGGACAAGTTTAACAGATGCAAACTAGTCGCATCACCCAAACTCTCAGGAATTTCACCAGATAACTGGTTGTTTGATAATTCTAACGCGGACAAATGTCCCAAGGACTCTCCAAATTGATACTGGTGTTTAGAGTCTAATATACCATAGGTGTATTCAGGCGCAAGTGACATGAAGGGGTCATAATTAGAGAATATACCAAATGTTCTTACTAAATCAGGAGGGATTCTCCCACTAAGGAAATTATAGGACAGATCAAGTTTTTTAAGGTATCCACTATCGGGTAGCATACTTATCGGTCCTTGGAGAGAATTATTCCTTAAAAGTAGGACAGAAAGGACTGATAATCGAGAAATAGCTGCTGGGATTTGACCTGTGAAATTATTGTCATGGAGATCAAGGTAATAGAGCTTTTTCAGGTTCCCTAAGTTTTGAGGCAATACACCAGTAAACTTATTCTGGCCCAGGGCAAGATAAGCTAATCGTGATTCTGGATGAAAAATTGGGAAATTGCCTGAAATGCTATTATTTGTCAAGTCAAGCAGGCTCAAACGAGGGAGATTTGAGATTGATTCAGGCAGTAGACTGGAAAAGTTATTGTGAGACAGCATGAGTACGCTCAGTCTTGAGGCATTGCCAATGTTATTTGGCAAACTTCCGGATAAATTGTTTTGTGAGAGAATAAGGATTCCCAGATTTTCAGAATGAAACAAAACAGAGGGTAGAGAACCTACAAGATTATTGTCACTCATGTCTAAGGCATAAAGACTGGTTTGATTGGACAGCCAAGTTGGTACTTCTCCTGAAAGGTTACATGATCTCAGGGATAACGAATCAAGCATGCTTTTTGGAGCTACCCTTTCATTTGTTAGTATGAGATTGTTTCCTTCAAGATTCAACTTGGCCAGAGAAGTAAAATTGAACAGCCAAGTTGGTATCTCTCCTGTGAACTCATTACCCCCCAAATGAAGTGTCTCCAAGTTTTCCAACTTCTGGAGTGAAGCTTGGATAGCCCCATAAAAGTGGTTGTCATTTAAGTACAGACTTGCTAGATTTGACAGGTTGCTGATGCCATTAGGGATCTCCATTTTGAAATAATTAATTCCTAAATCAAGACTCTCCAACTTTGTCAGACAAAACAGTGATGCAGGAATCCGTCCATAGAATTGGTTACCTTGAAGGGACAAGATTTGCAAATTGGTTAAGTTGCCAATTTCTGCTGGAATCTCTCCGTAGACAGAATTATGATCTAGGTGAAACTCCTTCAAGCTCCTAAGACTCCCTAAGCTGCTATCTAACCGACCCTTAATCATATTATCAATCAGATCCAAGTACTCAAGCTTACTTAAAGAAAACAGCTCAACAGGAAAGGAACCATTAAACTTGTTGCCAGACATGTCAAGCTTGACTAGTTCAGTTAAGTTTGCAAACCCAGCTCCTGGAATATTACCTTGTATATTATTGAAAGAGATGTCAAGATGAACTAAGCTTCGTAATAGAAAGAGAGGAGATAGAGCATCAGATGGGAAATAAGATGCTCCTACAAAGTTGAGGCTGAGACCAATCACCTGTTTTGAAGTTGTGTTGGCGCCACAGGTGACTCGTTTCCACTGACAACAATCAGAACTACTGGAGTTCCATGAAGCCAAGTCTGAAGAGTCATACTTTGGAAATAACAAAGACTTGAACTGGAGGAGGGCATCTTTCTGGGATCGAAGGCAGCAAAGAGAAGGAATGAAACCAGAAACAGCTAAGACAACAACTAACAGAAATGATTCAAACTGTTTTCTGTTTGTGGCCATTGCTTTTTCTATGTTTATTTACTCCCTTGTGCCAAACTAGTTTCTCACTTGTATATTAATCATCTGCCATGGGTTATACTTACAAGCTAATGAGTTTGACATTTATGAACGTAGGATCATTTTGTGGAGATCAAAAGAAAGGGAACCAGACACGACGCTTCTATTTTGCTACACATCAACTTTTCTTTCTATATGTATTATCTGTTTCCGAAAAGATGAGTCTGCCCAAATAAAAAATTACCAGTAAAGACCACGAGTGCTATTTACACGAGTATGATCATCTACATATTTTTGTCTGAAGCTGGTTTCCTACATGTGATTACAACGTGGAAAAAGGCCCTGCAACAATTATGGGGTCAACGTCAAGCCGTCGTTTCGGACACAAGACTTCTATCCACATATTTCTCCGGGTTGACGATGAAGACTTCGAAAATTTGATGAGCCTAACCCATTTCTTGGTGTTGATAAAAAAAAAAAAAAACACCCATTTCTTAGGGTAAGAAAAGTCTGGCAAAGCCCTCTTCTACGACATTACTTTCCTGAATTATTGATAAAACTTTTGTGTTTCTTATGTTTAGTGAGACCCTTGTCCATCGAGTCCTGAAGAACATCATCAGCCTGTAAGAATGGGTTCAAAAAAAAATCCTGTAAGAAAGGCTCGTTGGATTTGTTTCCTAAATTCTACCTACACGGACTGGTGTCGGCCCCCAGGTGAAGAGCATTTCATGGGCCTGCTTGTCTCTAGCAGCAGAATTTAGTGGATTCAGGCCCCGAACTTATTTGGATCAGTAGATGTCCATGAAAACACAATGGGGCGGGTGGCCTACACGTGCATAATGTATTTACTAAATAAGACGACACCGTTAAACCCTCAGAAAACGAAGACATGTCGTTTGTTCTTGGTGCCCGTCTCCGCTCGTCTCCTTTCTCCCTCAAAAATACAAAAACCTCGAACTACTTCCACTCTAAAGACTGAAACTTCAGTCCATGGAACCACCACCGCCACCGTTGCCGCCGCCGCCACCACCAGAAAATGTACAAATTCCTAAGGCGCAGCAAACCAGAGAGCCAAATAAACTTCTAGAAAGCTTGACAAAGATCCTAACTTCAGACAGATTCCCAATAGAAAACCTAAACCCCTACATCCCCCACCTCACCAAAAACCCCGAGCTCCTCCTCTCTCTCCTCTCCTCAAACTCCCTCCGCCGCCGACCCGCCACCCTCCTCTCCTTCTTCAAATGGGCAAGGGCCCACCTCCCTCCTTCCGTCGCCGCCCGCTCCCCTCTCCCCCTCCTCTCCCTCCTCCCTACCCTCATCCACAACCGCAAATTCTACGACGCGAAAACCCTCCTCTCCGCCTTCATCCCCGCCGACACCACCAGCTCCCTCCACCGCCACCTCCTCCACCCGAAGAAACCCACCAGCGGGTTCCTTTCAAAAAACCTTCTTGACGTCTCCATTAGCGCCTACGTGGACTGTGGCCGGCCCCACCATGCCGCGCAGCTCTTCGGCCGCATGAAGAGGCTTAATCTGCAGCCAAATTTGCTCACCTGCAACACTTTGCTCAATGCCCTTGTCAGGTACCCCTCAAAGCACGCCATTTCTTTGGCGAAGATGGTTTTTGGTGATGTGATTAAGCTTGGTGTCAAGATTAATGTCAATACTGTGAATATTTTGATATATGGGTGTTGTTTGGAGGGTAAATTAAGTGAGGCGATGTCATTTCTGGGGAAAATGGATGACCTGGATTGCAAACCGGATAACGTTACTTATAATACTATTCTGGATGCCTTGTGTAAGAAAGGGAGATTGAATGATGCTAGGGATTTGTTGTTGGAAATGAAGAACAAGGGCTTGTTTCCGGATAGGACTACTTATAATATTCTGGTCTCGGCTTATTGTAGGTTGGGTTGGTTAAAGGATGCTGCAAAAGTGATGGAATTGATGTCACAGAATGATGTGTTGCCTGATGTTTGGACATATAACATGTTGATTGGTGGGTTTTGCAAAGAGGGTAGGGTTGAGGAGGCGTTGAGGTTAAGAGATGAAATGGAGAGTTTGAAGTTGTTGCCGGATGCGGTTACTTATAACACATTGATTAATGGGTGTTTTGGACGTGGTAGAGATGGGGAAGCATTCAAATTGGTTGAAGAGATGGAAGAGAAGGGAATGAGGCCGAATGCAGTTACGCACAATATAATGGTCAAGTGTTTTGTGAAAGAAGGGAAGATGGATGAAGCTGGTAAAATTGTTAGGAAGATGGAAGATAGTGGGTTTTCACCAGATACCTTCACCTACAATACTTTGATAGCTGGGTATTGCAAAGCTGGCAAAATGGACGAAGCATATAGGATGATGGATGAAATGGGGAGGAAGGGTTTGATGATGGATAACGTGACCCTTAATACTGTTCTCCATATTATTTGTGGTGAGAGGAAACTTGATGAGGCATATAGCTTGCTTTGCAGGGCTAGCAAGCGTGGCTATTTTGTTGATGCTGTCAGCTATGGCACTCTGATTATGGGATATTTTAAGGATGGTAAGCCAGATATGGCTTTGAAGCTTTGGAATGAGATGAAGGAGAAAGAGATCATTCCAAGTCTTGTTACTTATAACTCGGTAATTGGTGGACTATGCCAATCTGGGAAAACTGACCAAGCCATAGACAAGTTGAATGAACTTCTGGAAAGTGGTTTGCTCCCAGACGAAATTACATATAACACACTTATTCATGGATACTGCCGGGAAGGACAAGTTGAGAAAGCATTTCAGTTCCACAACAAAATGGTTGAGAATTCATTCAAACCCGATATATTTACTTGCAATATTCTTCTTGCTGGCCTTTGCAGAGAAGGTATGCTTGAGAAGGCGCTTAAACTCTTCAACACATGGATTGGAAAGGGGAAAACTGTTGATGCAGTTTCATACAACACAATAATTTCAGCCCTTTGCAAGGAAAGAAGATTTGGGGAAGCATTTGATCTTCTTGCTGAAATGGAAGAAAAGAAACTGGGGCCTGATCGCATTACATATAATGCCATTCTTGGTGCACTTACTGATGCTGGTAGGGTTGAGGATGCAGAGGAGTTCATGTCCAAAATTGTGGACAAAGTAAACTTAGAGAATCAATCTTTGCAACCGGACGAAGAGAAAGATGTGCCACCAACTGATTCTCCTCAGGAATTTGATCCAAATTCCATTGCTTGCTCAGAAGAAATTAATGATCTTTATTCTCAAGGGAGATACAAGGATGCCATGAAAGTATTGGTAGATTCAATGCAAAAAGGAATTGTCTTGCCTAAGTCTGCCTATATCAATTTGATGAATGGACTAATTAGGAGAAGAAAAGGCACATCAAAGAGTGCTGTGCTCTAGTGAGTTTTCTCTGTTCATCCTTGGAAGTTTCTAACTGGAGATGGCCTGTCTCTACATTTTCATATCAGTTCTTGAGGAACAAAACCAGACACAGAGTAGAGGTAAGTCTCTTACTGCTACTGTAACTATTGTAAGATATCTCAATTACTTGACATTAGCTGCACAGTAGTTTTATGTTGGTTTATTGCTGAGCCGTAGAGGGTATTCAATTTTATGCACCGTCTTTGCATGCATTTGTTGCATTGGGTAGTATGTATACTTGCACGTATGAATTAAGTTAGTTCTCATGCTGGTTAGTTGCTTCTTGCTGTTAGTTTAGACATACTTGGACAACTTTCACTTAACTGGATCCTGTCCTTATAAATAATCACAGGATTTTCCTCTTCCGTTTCGACTTTACTTTACAGCTTTAACATGAAGCTGCTGCTGCTACTTCTCCCAGGAGCGATGTTCCAGATCAGGTAAGTCGGAGTTGGTCAAGGGCTGGTATTTGTTGGCCCATAGTGCTTCAGAGTCTGTTCAGATGAAGGGAGTAAGGTTGCTTGGCTGAAGAGTGTTGGGAGGCTGCATTAATGTCAAAACACTGCTTTATTGCTTGGCTTTGCAGTCTTAGATCGACTGCATATAAGAACAAGGCATAAAGGCTGGGGAACTACACAGGATGCAACTTGCTTGTCATGTTCATTGTCAGATGGATTTCAGGTTCCGTACACTTTGATATCGTTAGTCTTCTTTATCTGGGTGGTGTGCTTCCCAGATTTTGTATTTTAAAGGTGGTTAGTTGTTGCAGTGGAGATTTTTCATGGGCTAAGCAAAAACTGCAAAAAGGAGCTGCACTGGGATAAGTAAAAATATGCAGCTAAGGAGCTTAATGGTGCTTTGGGTTGGTTGGGCCACCTGCATTTGTCATATTTGTAAGGAAAATAAACTACCAGATCTGATGAAGCCATATTAGCAGCTGCATGCTCTGATATTAGAATGTGGGATGGCCTGCAAAATTTTAAGGCTGGGAGATTACACCAAGAGTTGCAGACTTTTTATGACTACTGGTGTATCAACATTCCTGCGGCTGATGATGTACATGTAGAGGATTAGTTGTTGCTATGTTTCATGTTTTGGTTGAATTCTTGTATATCTACAACACGTGTAGGTGAAATTTTCCGGTTTTGGAGGAATTTAACTGGAATGTGCAACTTAATGTGGTTGTGTTCCTTGTATATGTTTGTCGAGCCAGTTTTATGGCTTATCTGTTGTGTACTGTTAATGTGCTGGGGAGTTCCCCGCCTCCATTCATAACAGAAGTCCTTCTTTAGCTCTAAAAAGTGTTAAATACCGATGAACATGGACTTGTACACAGATGATATGATTTGATGTGGACAGGAGACTGGAGTGCCTCCTGCTTATAACAGCGTGTAACAAAATAAGCTTTCAAACTGAGGCCATTTGGTTGTGGACTGCCATTTGCTTGTGTGAAAGTTTAATGGGTCTTGGTAATGGTTTCCATCCTAGGATAGTGTGTTTGATCACTTGTAAGAGAGACTTCACCAGCCACGGATAGTTGCAACAGCGAAGAATGTGAACAGGTTTGCTCCCTTCCTGGCCACATTGAAATAGAGAAGGAACAATTTCAACTCACATCCATCCAAATGAATGTATTGATTATACTTGCCGACATCATTGTGGCTAGTTAAAGAATGGGGACAAATAGAATGTTCTCTGCTATTTGCTAATAAATTTGGATGATATTAGAAAGATGGCTGGCTCAGTGCATTACTTTAAAAGCTGTAGTTGCTGTCCTTAGTAAGGGTCACATTACCTTAAAAAATTCCCATTTGTACTTTGTGAACGTAATCAAAGCATTTTCTCAACCATGCGAATCTAGGCTTTGTCAAAGTCAGGGTACCTGCCTTCTTGTACAGTTGCTCCAAAGTCGCCACTTATCTAGTTTTCTTTAATAAATCCTGAAGTCACCCATTGCAACTCTTCCCTAGAAAGATTGTGTCATTTTTTGGAGTATATCCTGCCTCTCCAGTGTTTTCCACCTTTTTATCTCCATATCCCATTTGAGGATTTGCCACCTTTAGTTTTTTTTGTTTTCCCTGCAATTTGATAGGGACTTTGGCTTTGTATAGATTTCCTGTGGAATTAATAATACTGATGGAGATGTCAAATGGTGGACTAACTTTCCTCCCTCTTTTTTTAAAAAAAAATTCCCTTGATCATAATTTTTAAACTTGTTTCCTCAAATGAAAAGATCTAGAATTGGTGGATAGTAGGCTAGAAGAAGCCAATCACAAGAAATTAATCAAATGAAGCCGCGCTCCTCCTTTTCTAGTTTGTTTTCTAGGGCGTTGTTGGTTTTTGTTGACCTTGCTGCTGCTAAATATTAATGAGTTCTTACTAAACTTCTATTGCATATTTGCTCTTTCTTCATCTCCACTAGATTTTTCTATTGACAAATAAATTAATTTGCACTGAAATAGAAAGTAATAGAAAGAAAGACAAGGTTACTAATGCGCCTAAGCTTAGTCATTGGACTAATCCATCAACATAATTTAGCTGCAACTCGTTTTTGGTTCACACTAATAATTACAAATGAGTTGATTTATCTTTCTGGGTCTAGAAAGTGTATCTATTATACATCAAACTACCCAATCCCAATTAGCCATTGGGGAATATAGTAATTGAGTTTCTTTTTTTAAGGTGGTAACGAAAGGAAACCTCTAGTCTGAAACTCATAAAGGCAATGCTTCTAAATATCAGGTCATCCTCACAAGTCATGTCTTGACCCTTGTGAGTTGGGGTAGGATAAGTGGCTTCCAACCTTACCTGTAATGATCCGCTTGCTTCATTCTGCCAAAAATTCTCTCATTTGTTTAGCCAAACTTGGAAGAACAAAGCATAATGATAATCATTTTTCTGTTAAGAGGTATAGTCACGTTAGAATCTTCTCCTGTGAAGAATTATGGTACAATGTGTCAACATAAGTAAAACTTAGTTTTTCCTCCACAAATTGGAATCAACACCTCGGGAATTTTGCATCTTCCTGTCCTCCATCATTATCGAGCTGAATGAAAAAATTTCCTTAGAAAATAAAAGGGAATAATTCCAATTGAATGCACATTTCACACATCAAAACTAGTTTAGTTGCCAAGGACTAAGATGCATACATTCTATTTCTCAAAAAAGAGAGTTACACATTTTACTTCATAAACACAACATGTTCTACTTTTTCAACCAAAACATGATGATGTTCTACTTTCCTCATAACAAAATTCTGATTCATGATCTGTTATGAGGCACACCATCTAGATTCAAAGTGACTGATTGATTGCATACCAAGCTTATTTTTAAAAAATATTGCAACCTAAAGTGTAGACCCTCCACTATTCTGAAAAGGATCTCCATGCAAGTGCATGCCCTCACATTTGCTTCTCTTTTTCTAAAAGGTTCTTTGAAACAGGAGGAGAAAAAAAGAGATGAAAGCGTGTGACAAGCCGCTATAAACTATTACAACTAAGCAATGACGCGTGGACCTTAATTGGATTAAAATTATCATGGAAACCAGTTTGCAGAATTGGCCTGTTAAATCCATTAAAGTGTGCCTACTTCAATTAATTAAAGTAAGATCATAATCTCTTTGATCCTACTAGCTACCACTTATTAGGTGAAGGAAAATATTCCAATATATGGACATTGCTTAAGGTCTAAAATTAGTATCAAGACAGAAAGCCCTCCTCAAAAAAGAATGTGTCTCATGAGCCACATTGATTAATACAGAGGCAATCTTGTCTACTTTTTTCTACCAATAATGGGAGAAATTGGAATGTTTTGGGGTTAGAGTCTGCATTATATCACACACGCATGACTTGCATGACTTTGAAATTAATTGGTGGCTAATGTGCGGGATGAAAGATAACCCTTCTTCCTTGAAAAATCCAAAAAACTGTTAGATTTATGATAATGTCATTGGCTGATGTTTAATTTTCTAATACATGATAAAGTAGAAGATGATGCTACTATCCATTGCTGTGGTCTTGCAATGCATTAAAATTTTAGAAACCCTTTTCTCCTCTCTCTATAAATAATGTATAACATGTGTCAACCAGCAGCATAAGACCATGTGTTAATTAATAATTCTCTTTAATTAAACAAATCACAGCTCTTTGATCTTGTCAGAAAACTATATATAGTTAATAGAATGCTACGGAGCTATCTTTTTCCCTCCTTGTAGTGATATTTATAAGGTTGGCATCCTCAAAATTCAAACTCTAGCTACTGCACAACTCAAATGCTGATTATATTATGAAAAGCATGCAAGAACCGGATTGACAATTAATATTGGAATAATTGGCAGGTGAAATATTAATTATATTCACAGTACATGTACATGTATCGATTTGATTCGCCGATATAGTCCCTTTGAGATTTTGTACTTGTTGATCTGAATTCACATTTTGTTCACACCAAAAATGGGAAGGACTAAGCTATGGCCTATGGGTATGTACAATTAATTAGTCTAGTAGACTGGGTAACACAAGGTCCAATAGGCGTCCTACATAATTATGAGCAATTAAAAACAATGTTCTCTATCGTTCTAGAATAATTTTAGAGGGGAATGGGAATGATCTTCTGGTCCTCTATTAAATCTTTTTTTTTTGTTTTCCAAGCTAAAAATATTGTTGCAGTCCAAGTCTTATTGTATGCTTGTGTTGACTTATGGCCTTGAGAGGATTGACCTCAATGTCTCCTCAATGTACAATTAAGGAAAAAAAAAGGTTGGGGTGCTGTCACTTTCCATGAGGGTATGACTTGTGTCAATCATGGCTAATTAATAATGAAGCTTTACGAGAACCCAATTAGCTTAACTTTTAATTGGTTATAAGGGTAATCTGACATGATTCCGTTAAACTTGGATTATGTTAAGGTCCACACGGATAAGACCTTCTCTTTTTTTCTCTGTCTGTGTAACTTGACAAGAGAACATCTTTGGGAGAAAGGGTTCCTGCTTTCTATATTTTTGCTTGGTAGGATGTCACTTTGAAGCAATGTCTTTTTTTTCTTTTGGCATCACAATATTCTTGATTGTGTATATATATATACTCGCTGAATTTGTGTAGTAGCTAGTAGTGCTACATTATTTTTGATAAGGGTCTAGCTCGTTTGATGGAAGTATAAGCTTGTTAATTAAGATGCTTAAGATTCAAGTTAATCGTACAACACCGCCAGGAACCAAGATGTTTCTTTTTTGGTTAAAGCAAACACAGCACAAACATGTGCACAGACAGGGTCTATTTGACACGTTAAAACTCAATAAAATAGAGGAGAAATTAAGAAATATTAGTCACCAAATTGGAAAAAAATTCACGAACGGGAAAGAAACAATCCAACTACTTCCCACTACAAACCATGTTAAAGAACCGAATTTTTCCAAGTATAAGAAAGAATGGCACTATATGGGGGTGGAAAATAATATTACACTACAAAAGTCTCATTTAAAAAGGTCATATTCTTTGGGGAAGGGGGGACTTTGGTATACTTAAGTGATATATAGTGAAATGTCTTTCATTTTCATGCTCCCCCATGAGCCTATCGATTATTCACCCAATTAGTGACCCACCATGGACCCTCGAGCTAGCTAACAAGCTAACTCCACCTTCTTTGTCTTTCTTTCTTCTTTTTTTTTCAAAGCTAGCTCCACCTTATTTTAGGAGCATATATTATTAAAGGGTATTGTCAAAAAATGCCACCTCATGTAGTAAAGTAGTTGAAAGTATGGTGGTTGCATAGAATATGCTGTCTCAATTGTGGCAGCATTGATTTAAGTCACAATTCATTGGTAAAAAGTCGGTACCCGTTGAGTTAATTTTGGATTGCAAGATTTGCCCAGGTGGCATTCCCTTTTTGAAATTTAGATTTTTGTCACCTCAAGTACTGGTATTGTACGTACAATAAATTAGCTTTCTTAAATATCTTCAAAATCTTTCATAAAAAAAAAAGAAAAAAAATCTTCAACAAACATCCCATAAAATCAAAACTTCACTGAATTTCCTATTCTCATGATAAATGGAAAATAAGAAAATCAAAGGCTTATTCAATTTCAAACCTCAAATCCTACGATGGAGAGGGTTATTTGATCGGTGTTCTACTTTCTCTTAATTACCCTATATATGCCTTTAAATTTATCGTCCACATTTAGCCACCATAAAATGTGACAAGACGCCAAAATTTTTATTATTTTTACCACGTTAGTATGTATAGTATAAACATTGTTATCTTTTATCATGAAATAGTATAAACATTGTTAGTGACAAGACAAATGTACTGTTACCTTACGACTAGGAGTGATTTAACATATGATATACATTAAAATGAGATTATCTGTGGGTGACGACCGAATCCCACTTATGCTTTATTGACCTAACGACAAGCTGATAGCTATGAAAAGTAAAGGAAAAATGGGATACACGAAAGTGATATTTGTTTCGGCTTCAAAGGCAAAACAAAAGTGGATTTATTCGAAACAGATATATATAGCCTAAGCTACAAAATTCAGGGATGATAGAAGTACTGTTATTGAATCAACCTCGAGGCTGCTTATTATATGAGATTGTGACTGGAGTGGCTAGTAGTGCATGGTATGCATATTTGTATAGCGTTATTGATGATACTTATACCTACTTAAATTTGAACCATATTTTAGCTGTTATGGAGTGCTACCTACCCATGAATATATTCAACAAAAAAAGATCCAGATACAATGCAGACCATAATTCATGTATGGAAATTAAAATGAGCAAGTCGTCTTAAATAGTATAACTCGTTTCAGACTATATATATATACATAATTTTTTAGAACAACGTTTTTGTTTTTGCTTTGTTTGGTGAAATGTTAAAACGTGTCGAAATACAACCAAACTATCTTGAAAATTCGTTCCCTGGCACATGATATCGCTATAAGCTACAATGTTGTAGATATGACAATTATCTTGATAAGTTTTGAAAAATATGCATCTTTTTTTATTTAATTTGAGAGGGAATATCATATCTATTTATCCAGAAAAAAAAGGACAAAAAATCCTGATTTGTTTCTGCGGCGATATTATGGATTATGCACAATGATTTTTGGTGGACCTTTTATCGTTCGTGTTACAAATCAAGTAACTATGCCCCACATTTCTCATTAATAGATTCCAAATTCGGAATGCTTCTTTACTCTCTGATCAATTGTGTACTTGTGTTAATAGTGCTTATCCTTCGACCAAAAAAAAAATAATAATAGTGCTTGTGCTTGCTTATCCAAATTTTGAAAGCAACAGCAAGTTACCCAATAAATGATAAAGTGCTATTACGATAATTTTTTAATGAATTTTTAAGAATTTTTTACTTGAGGATATACCTTATTTTTTAAATTCTGAGGATAATACTTTACGATGAAAATACGAAGTACCTTATTAAAACGTCCATGGTCGGAGGCAACGAAAAATAATTTCAGATGGATCAAAAATTGAACCAATTTAGTTCAAAAACTAAAATGAATTTCTGATGAATCAAATCAGTTAATTTTTTTTGCCAATTATCCATTTGATGTGGCAATTTAAACAGATGGATAGACCAATGGAAGAAGAGCACCTGTCATATTCATTACATAATTTTACACATGGATTTGACCCAAATCCTCAACCCGATATTTTTCAAATACTCATACCAACATGAACCGACACTTAAATTTCATCTTAAACCCAAACGAAATGATCTTTGTTCTAACCTCAGTCCGTAAACCAAAATATCAAGTCAATAATATGAAATAGCACCATTCTTTTTTTTTTTTTTTGGTACATCGAAGTAGCACCAATCTTTATCAACTTTTGAATGAAAATTCATTTTGATGATTTTAAACTAAGTCAACACAGTTTTTATAATTCCTTTAAGTAAAATTTCAAGTATATATATAGAAGTCAGAGTAACTAACCCATTCGATAAAATACGGGGACCGTTTTGGATATTTTGCCTCCAACTTATTGTGTATTAACTGCTCAAAATTAATATGTAATTTCCATTGATTTGCCTTGGATCAATCCTTCTTAAATACCTCGTGTGAATTTGGATCTAATTTCTTGGAAGTAATGCACTAAAACTACCTCTCTGCCTTCTCTAAAACGCCTGAAATTAAGACTAGAAAAAAGTTTGTTCTATAAAGAAAGAAAACAAAAGAGGAGATAAGTTTCATTGACGACTCCATTTCTTTCGCAATCAATCACTCAAGTCTTTTCCTCTTATTTCCCTTTGCCTTTTATAAACCGGCTTTATAGCATAAAACACGACTGCTATCTGCTAATGTTTATCACGACCTTGAAGAAGACGAGCAAACCAAAGTTAGGTTCTTGACTCGATATAACTTGACGAGTTCAATGCATGGATACTTCCTAGAAAATATAGAAACATGAACCCGTTATTTGTTTCTTTCTTTTTTTCCACGCCAAAAGCTTTAGTTATTGGGTTTATTTGTGTTCTAGAAATTTCCAACCAAAATACTAATTAAACTCGTGATTAGTCCAATCCATTTCCATTAATTGTCTCACCAAATTAACTAACCCTGGTTGTAACGGCCCGGGTAAAATTTTTGTGATTTTTACCAAGTTATTTTAACTTTTACGGTGGTTAATAGAATTTTATCTCGGTTAATCAAGAATTTTACCAATCCATGTCAATATTCATTATTTTCACTATTATATTTACTACTCTCTCAATTATTATTATCATTGTTATTATAATTATTATCATTATTACTATTATCATTATTATTATTTTACCAAGATATTTATACTCTTTTATGCTTTAGAAAAAAAGACCTACCTTATACTTTCACTATATTTAACAAATTTATTTTGGAAATTTCTTTGAAATCCTATTTATTAATAAAAAGTTTCCTAAAATGCTATTGTTTGGAAATAGAGGATAAGCTTAGTTTAATTCGAAACGACGTAGTTTCGTGAGTGGACAGGGCACAATCTTCTGCCCCGACAGCACGAACCAATCCGATCCTTCCTTTTCTTTTTTTTTTTTTTTTTTTTTTCTCCACCTTCTTTTTTTCCCCCCACTCTTCTCCACCGATTCCTTCCCTACCCTACCACCATCTGCAACTTCTCTTTTCTTTTTCTTATTCTTATTCTCTTCTTCTCCTTTATTTCTCCTCCCCTCTACCCGATCTCCTCACACCTCCCCTGCATCCTCCCTCTGCTTTCCTTTTCTTTTCCTCTCCTCCTTGCTCCTCCTTCATCCTCCTCCGATCACTCTAGTCGTCGACCCCACACACCTACCCCTTCCTTTTCTTCTTCTCTTCACCATCGAGCTGCCGCCGCCGCAGCCAGACGACGACCGCTGCTTACCCTGCTGCCGGTCCCCTCCGCGCCGCCGCCACCGGAGGACTGAGCCCGAGTCACCACCAACCGATCTCCTCTCCTTCCTTGAGCCGTCGGCCTCCACTGCAGCTCCTCCCCGATGTCACCAAACCCGGCCACGACCAAGCCAAAGCCGACGGATCCGTGAACCACGCCGACGCAGCAATCGAGCCACTACTTCCCTGGTGCTCGTGTTCGCCACCGGTGCCTTTCTCTTCTCCCCTGTGCTCCTGTCTCTGTCGTTGACAAGGAACAGAGAGCAAAAGATGACCGGGCATGGGAGCTTCGATTCTCTTGCGCCTTCTGTCGCTTTGCCTCCAGCAGCTGCCGCCCGACGAAGCCACTGCTCATCTCCACTGTGGCTGCTGTCCATCTCTGATTTGCCGAGTACCATCGCCATCGCGTGGCTGTGAGTAAGTCTTGACACCGACCTCCACCCCTCTTCTTCTCTGTGCTTTGATTTTCAAACCCGATAAGTGAACTAACTGGTATTTATTTGTGGGTCTGTATTTGGGGTGGTGTTTGATTCGATTTGGTGGTTGGTGTTGCTGATATGGCTTGGGATGGTGTTCTTTGGACTCTGGATATGGTGATTTGTGATTTTCCGGGCACAGGAGGGCTGTCGTAGGGATTGTTAATGGTACTGGTGGTTGGATTGTTATTCTGGTAGTATGGAATTGGTGTTTTGGAAGAGTGATGAGCTGTAGCTAAACGTTGGTTGTTTTGGGTCTGCCGTGAACAGTGTTTGGCCGGAATCCGGCGAGGTTCCGGCAGTCTCGGGTATTTTCCGGCGAGCCCGGAAACGGACTTTGGGTAAACCCGAGCCTTGGACCATCCTTTTTGCATCATTAACGAACCCGAACGATTAAACGGACTCGGACTTTAACGACGGTTAATTAAACGAATAATTAACTTAATTAACATTAACCAAAGATTTTATTTTAGGCAATTTAAATTATGTGCTATTTATTTAAATTATGCTTTCATGTTTTTTATTTAAATTTATGCATTTATTTAGTTTATGCTTTTATTTTCCGATTGGGCTATTTAAAAGGCCCATAGTATTAAAATTCCCATTTTAATTTTATTCAAGGCCATTAAAATTTAGTTTCCGAGTTTATTTATTTAAATGGGCTAACTATAATAAAAGGCTCATATCGTTAATTTAATTAAGTCTTTTATTTAATTAGTTCGAAGTTGTTTTTATTATTTTCTCTGATGGACTAAACGCAAGTGAAGGTCCCCTGAGCTTAACTTCCTAATTACGTTAATACGATTTTAATACGTTTAATTACCGTTCCTCTGGGCTAAAATGATAATAGGCCCATACCTTATTTTATTTATAAATTTTTATTCTTACGTATATATATACTATCGATATTTTCGTTGGCTAAATAATATTATGCCATAATTTTATTATGGGTTACAATTACATATCTTTGGCTATACATATGTATAAATAAGTAGCTAATGATTTAGTATACGGAGGATAAACAATAATGTTTTCAATTTAACTATGTATTTATAAGTCTTATATATATATAACCGTATAAAATTTATTTTATGACCTAACCATGTTTTATTAAATTACCGTAAATATTATATTGACATAGTAGCGGTAAATATTATTTTGATTATACAACTAAGACTTATTTTACTAAATGTTATAATATTCCGATTACTAATTCTATTACCGCTTACACTCTATTTAAAATTATCGGATATATATATATAATTGCAAATGTTTACTTATACCGTATTCCGACTATAATGATTTCCTAGCGATGACAATATTTTCTATTTAACGGTTTTACTATCGGGTATGTTATTTATAAATATTATTTATTTCATAGATTACGAAGTATTTTACGGGCCGTAAATTGTTCTACTTACAAATATAATTTCCTCTATATAATTTATACAACGTATCTATGT
>JAKUCV010003613.1:34862-47044 GCA_028386065.3 Turnera subulata
AAACTGTTTCGTGGTGGCCTTGACCTGGGTTACTTGATAAGCATGTCTATGCTTGGGATGTCTATCCCGTGATATATTTTTGGGATGTCTATCCCTGGGTTCGTATTTTTGGGATGTCGATCCCTGGGTTCTCTGATTTGGTCTGGCACCCGGAATGTGTTGATAACCAGGTTTGACCATTAGCTTATCCGTGACGGGCCCGGAAAGATAAAATTGGACAACTGATTTTATTTGAATCTTTTCAGTTTTGGGTCGAGTCTTTGGGTTGGGCTGTCTAGCCCGTGTTTTTGACTTGAGTAGTTATAGTGTGCATATTGATCGTCTTTCCATTGTCGTGAGCACTTCGGACTCACCCCTCACCTGCGGGGTTTCATCCCGTAGGTTGAGTTGTTTGTAGTGCAGGAACGTACAGGGCAAGCTGCAGTGTACCCTCGGACAGGACTCGGATCCATTAGCTGCATCGGACTTTGCATATGTTGACATTAAATTAAAATTGCTTCCGCTGTGCTATATTTTGAGTCCCCGAGATCGGGTGACGTGTATTTGATGATGGGCCGATGGGCCGTTATTTCTGATATTTACATTGTTGTGCCACGTGTCGGCACTGTTGTTCGGTAAATGCTGTTTAGTGGGTAAATTTAGGTCGGGGTGTTTCATAGGAAGTTTTATTTATAAGATAATTCCTTACTCTATTATCATAACTGAGGTCCAAACGATTCATGATGACTTCTTGTTAACAGTAGAACAATAGAATATGATTTTAACGAAGTGATTATTGAATCATACAATCTAAAAGCAGTGTAGGCCCTTAATGAGCAACTTTCAAGTCGGCTTCAGTTCCATTCTCTGATCGTCGATGTTAGACTTTTGATTAGCAATTTTGATAAAATTCATTTCCAATATTACTCTTCAAACGCAAACCAGGAGGTGGTTGACAGTTTAACAAAGATGGCATTAACAACTCGCGACTACATGAACCTAGGAATATTTTATGTACTTTTTTTTTGTCGAATATTTTATGTACTTTACATGTTGATCTATCTCTTCATAGTATAACTTAAAGTTTTCTTAGGTTCACTTTATATGAAAATAAAAAAACAGTCAAGGGTTCCAGTAACAATTATAAAAAATTCGAAGGACTAGTAGCGCAATTTTCCCATAATAACCGTCGAGGGTCCAAGTCCAACTCAGCCCAGCAGCCAAACAGCGGTGAATTTGGGTCTCATTTCAACCGCGGTGAATTTGGGTCTCATTTCACTTGCATTTCACTCGCATTTCGCTCTCCTCAAAACTCTCTTCTGTTGCACTATAAAAACACTCACTACGCAAACCCACTCCTTCAATTTCCAGCTCTGCTCTGCCAAAAACCCTTTGCTCGCACTCCAAGGCTAACGTCACCCAACCCCCCTCCCTCCCTCTTTTTTCACAAAACTAATCCAGGTAGCTATCGTTAGATCTCTATAGTTTTTTTTTTCTTTTTTAAATAATTCTATGTGTTTTTTCTTTTAATTTAATTTGTTCTGTTATTTTGATCTAACTTTTGTTATTAACCGTTGCATGCTAGAGATTCAGATTCTCATGAAACTGCGTTTTTGTTGTTCGTCTTCTACTTGTTCGTTATAGCAGTAATTGATAACAAAACCTTTCGTTTGCTTTCTCGAATCCTTAGTCGTGTATCGGATCTTTAGTTTCTCTGATCTGTGGTTATTTGGTTGTTTTGGTGATGATTTTGCAGATTATTCGTGTAAATCTTCTGAACTAGATCTAATGAGTGTTGTTCCTCTTAAAACAAATTGAAACAATATGTTCTGGAATTTACTTTGTGTTTTAAATTAAAGCTGGGTATGACTTTATGATGCTGCTCTGTTTGGAATTATGAGATGCCGGCTAATGTTAATAATCGAGGATTATGAGAATTGACAGATATGTATCTGTGATTGGACTGTGGATGTTGTGATGTCGATGATAGAGATAATCAAGTAAAATATGTGTATCATATAGCTTGAAGTAGTGTTTACTGGTTTGGTTAGCGTTATTTGCTTCTAGACTAATATGCCTTAATTTGACCAGGATTATAAGCGATGGCCGATGCTGAGGATATTCAACCTCTCGTTTGCGACAATGGAACTGGAATGGTGAAGGTGTGTAAATGATCCTTTTGTACTTATGATTTCTTAGGATAGCTGGTAGTCCAAGGTTGCCCCGTATTGAGACATTGATTGGATATGTCAGCTGTTTGGTTTCTTGCATGTTTGTTGCACCTCAGTTGGTTTTTCTGGTCTTGATTGTATTGAAATGGAGTTGAATTATATAGGGTGGCTGGTTGATCTTAATTAGACTTGTTTTATTAGTCACTCAAATGCTAATGTATGTGAAACGTGCACAGGCTGGGTTTGCTGGAGATGATGCTCCTAGGGCAGTTTTCCCCAGTATCGTTGGTCGTCCTCGCCATACTGGTGTCATGGTCGGTATGGGACAAAAGGATGCCTATGTAGGTGATGAGGCCCAGTCAAAGAGAGGTATTCTCACTTTGAAATACCCTATTGAGCATGGCATAGTCAGCAACTGGGATGACATGGAGAAGATTTGGCATCATACCTTCTACAACGAGCTCCGAGTCGCCCCGGAAGAACACCCTGTACTTCTAACTGAAGCACCACTCAACCCTAAAGCCAACAGGGAAAAGATGACTCAGATCATGTTTGAAACCTTCAATGTGCCTGCTATGTATGTTGCCATCCAGGCCGTTCTGTCCCTCTACGCCAGTGGACGTACCACAGGTGGGTATTCGTGATGGTTTGTGGTTTGCAGTTGGTAGTTGCTAATATATGGAGTTAGCTACCTCCAAGTAATAAACGCCTGAATGATCTTTTCGTTTTGACTAGTTCACATTTTGTTTCTTTGATCATAGCCTGATTATTCTTTGGACTTGTTAATAGGTATTGTTTTGGATTCTGGTGATGGTGTGAGCCACACTGTGCCAATTTATGAAGGATATGCTCTTCCTCATGCCATCCTTAGGTTGGACCTTGCCGGTCGGGATCTGACTGATGCATTGATGAAAATCCTCACCGAGAGAGGTTACTCTTTCACCACCACTGCCGAGCGGGAAATTGTCCGTGACATGAAGGAGAAGCTCGCTTATGTTGCTCTTGATTATGAGCAGGAGTTGGAAACTGCCAAGAGCAGCTCTGCGGTAGAGAAGAGCTACGAGTTACCTGATGGACAAGTTATCACCATTGGAGCTGAGAGGTTCCGTTGCCCAGAAGTTCTATTCCAGCCATCCCTGGTTGGAATGGAAGCTGCAGGGATCCACGAGACAACCTACAACTCCATCATGAAGTGCGATGTTGATATTAGGAAAGATCTTTACGGTAACATTGTGCTTAGTGGCGGATCAACCATGTTCCCTGGAATTGCTGATAGAATGAGCAAGGAAATTACTGCTCTTGCTCCTAGTAGCATGAAGATCAAGGTGGTTGCACCTCCCGAGAGAAAGTACAGTGTCTGGATTGGAGGATCTATTTTGGCCTCTCTAAGCACCTTCCAGCAGGTAATTATTTCTTCCACAACTTGTTCTGCCTTTTCATTTATCTATTTATTCAAATTAAAAAGATAGATGCTTTATACTTATCAGAATTGTAATACTGATTGACACTGAATTATTCTTGTTTATATTGATGCAGATGTGGATATCCAAGGGTGAGTATGACGAGTCCGGTCCAGCTATTGTTCACAGGAAATGCTTTTGAGGCGGGTGAACAACAGGTTGGCTGCAAATCATGGTCATGGTTATTCAGTCTTTGTGTCATATGTGGGCTCCGTTTGGCTTATTTTTGAAGCTTTCATTATTGATAGAGGGAAAAGATATTGGTACAATTTGTTGCTTGCAATTTTTAAGATTGGATTTTTAGGAGCCAAATTATTGTTGGCTATCAGTATTTTGGAACTGATTGTAGTAGTAATCTTCTGATTGCTGCTCTGGTCTATCATTTTACTTTGTCTGGCCATGATCTCGTGTAAGGGGAGTCGTGTTGGTAGAGATTGATAGGGTGGACTCTTCCCCGCATCTCTTGGGGATTTTTTTGGGTCTCCGCTGTTCATATTTATTGTAACTTTTGTTGTTTGTTTTCAATTCTAGTTTGCCGGGGACGCTTTCTTGCCATTTTGTTGTCTTTTGTTTTTTATTTTTTTTTTTTGTTTGACGAAAGCATATATTGATATTCAAATCAGCAAGCATATAACTTCAGTCTTAGAAATATTCCCAACTTAGTAGTACAGGCCAACTATAAATTGAAAGGGAACAGGCTCGCTTTCAAAAGAATATACCGACCATACGAGGAAGTAACATTATAAAATAGTCCAAAGCATGCCAAAACGGAGCAGAGCAGTAGGCATTGCCCAAAGTGAACATGGAGGCGCAACCTCCAACATTTCTCATGGAGTGCGGTGGCAATGCCCACTACCACTCCAACATTAGCTGCATACAGGGAGCTAAGCTCACCCATGATCCCATGCAAGCGCAGGACCTGTAACCCTTAAAAAGCTCCACCATGATCCCGGGCAAGCGCATGACCTGCAACTCTGCAAGTGCTATCAGAATCGGACCGGGCCGACCGGTCCGATTGTGTTTCCGGGAGTGTAACGGGTTTTTAAGGCAGATGGGGGGAAATCCGGATGAACCGTCCGGTTTTCACATGACCCGTTGGAACCGAAAAACCCATGGATCGGCCGGTTCACTTCCTTATATTGGAGAGGGATGATTTTTTTCCCCAATCCCAGATCACCTTTCACAAAATAAAACTCTATTTCTCACTCACTTTCTCGCACATTCCCAGATTAATCTCAATCTCTCCCCCTAGTTTGTCTTTGTCTTCTTCTCTACACATAACAAATTTGATGGTGGTAATAATACTATGTTGTTGGAGAAAATAACGTTGTTCAGTTTTTATGAGATCATTTTTTGGGAGGAAAACAGAAGGGTAAAAGAAAGAAGAGAGAATATTTGTATAAGTATTTGGAATGTCAATGGACAATGGGTTTTGTATGGTGGGTAAACTGGGTTTTGGAGATTACTATGTGGGGAATGGAGGATTATTATGCCTTAGGATTCATAATTCTTTGAACCTTTCATCCCTTTGTTCATTTTACTGACAGGGATTCATAATTGTGTTCTTTCTTTCTTGGTTTCATCGTTGAACTTGAACAAGATGAAGGCAGGAGTTGTGATCTGTGAGGTTAGAATTGGATGCAATTAAGTGGCCCGCTTCCCCTATGGGCTAAACACTTAACGGCTAGTTTGCTCAACTAATGCTTGGTGGCTTTGGTCATGTGAAATTTTTGTGGGCTTTAAAAATCGATAAAGAAATAAAAAGTTAATTAAGATTAGCTTTTTGTGAAAAAAGGAAAAAATATTTTATATCATAAAAATCACTAATAATTTTCATGGACCACACTAATTGATAAAATAATTTTTGTTTTTATAGAATTTTGAAATTAGAAAAAATAATAAAGAATAATTGAAGTTAATTTTTTTGAATAAAAAGACAAATATTTTATGGGCTCCAAAAACCTGAAAGTGAAAGAAATAAAGATTAATTGTTAATTTTTAATGATTTTTTTAAATTTTTTTCCTGATATATTAGTTTGGAATCAAGCTTTTCTTGCCAAATTGCGATAAGATACTCTCTGGTTTTACGGGAGAACTTGGAGAAGACAAAGAAAATGTTGGTCCAAGTTTAGAGCGTATCAGAATCTGACAGATGCCAGCTTTCAATTTCGTGACCCAGAAGCCTCGACCATGGAATTGTTTACCGAGTTTGATTATTTATAATCCTCAACATTTTTTTTTTAAAAAAACATACCGCGTTTGACTAATTAAGAAGTATACAAATTCATATTTTTATGGCGCTTTTTTCTCCTCTTTTCCTTCGATTTGTTGCTTTCATCTTTTAGTGTCTATTCTAAATTCTCGAGCACCAGTTGTCCAACATGTTACCCTATAGATGATGAGGGAATATGTACCCTAAATAGATATAGATTCGTAAATTCCTTTGCTTTATTCTTTCAAAAGAATGCCCTCCTCTACGTATACATATACATATATATAGGTATCTATACCGTTTCTTGTTTCATTAGATTTGTTTGTTAAAAAAAGGTGGTCAATACTGAAATTTAATAAGAAAAGATGGATCACTCTAGTGAGGCTCGTAGAACTGATTTGATGACAATTACCCGCCACGTCCTTAACGAGCAGTCCAAGTATCCAGAGTCTCGTGGTGATTTCACTATCTTGCTCAATCACATTGTTCTTGGCTGCAAATTTGTTTGCAATTCCGTTAGTAAGGTAATTTTCCACTGATTTCTTCTTTCTGGCATTCCGTTCGTGGATCTTTTGATCAAGGGATTGATTCTTCTTCACTGATTGATTTCCATTTCTGGTAATGGATTCTTGTCACGGTATGCAGTCAGGTCTTGCAAAACTACTAGGGCTTGCTGGTGAGACCAACGTTCAGGTTAGAGCTTTGTGTAAGAATTTGGACACTAAATGTGTTATTTGTCTTGCTTGTCTCTGTGATTTGGTCCCGTCAAATTCTAACGTACGAGGATTATCAATTTCAGGGTGAGCAACAAAAGAAATTGGATGTTCTCTCAAATGAAGTTTTCGTGAAAGCTTTGGTCAGCAGTGGACGAACAGTGAGTCTGTTCTTAGTAATAATTTAAACTGGTATTATTCTATGACTGGAAAATGTGGATTGTTTAAACTTTCTTAATTTCTCAGTGCATCCTTGTTTCTGAAGAAGATGAAGAGGCCACATTCGTTGAGCCATCAAAGAGGGGAAAGTAATCCAAGATTCTTATTCTTATGAGTAATTTTCATGAATTCTGATATGTACATACTGAAACTCCATGTCAATATTGAAATCTCGTTGATGTCACAGATACATTGTCGTCTTCGATCCATTGGATGGGTCATCAAACATTGACTGTGGTGTTTCTATCGGAACTGTATGGTGCTCTTCACCCTTCATTACTCTTGCAGTGAATTTCTTTTTTAGTGTTCTGAATCAGGATATTAACTACTGCCCTCTTCCATGAAGATTTTTGGGATTTACTCGGTGAAAGATATGGATAATCCAACTCTTAATGATGTTTTGCAACCCGGGAAGGACATGATAGCCGCTGGTTACTGCATGTATGGGAGTTCTTGCACGGTAGAAACAGAAACTCTGCTTAATTATTCGCTTTTTGTCTTATATTGTTTGAGGAAAAGACACCTTTTCTTCACCTCTTTCCTACAATTTCTTCTTTCCCCAGCTTTTGTTTATTATTCAATGTATGAACATCGTGGCCTTCCTTGTTTGCAAGCATTTGTCTAGTAATCCTGGTATTGAACGAGTAGCATTCCACTATGTGGTTCTGTTCAACTTCAAGGAATAGATTTTCCTGTTCCATTATGTGCATAACTAAACTACTACTATTGCAATTTTTGTATTGCAGCTGGTGCTTAGTACTGGAAATGGAGTGAATGGTTTTACACTAGATCCATCTCTAGGGGAATTCATACTAACCCACGTTGACATTAAGGTATGTGTTGCAAATGGACTATTTTCTGGATTGATCTTCTGGTTTGTGATCCAGGTGTACCTGGATTTCAAGTTAGTAGTTACCTCGACACTCAAAACACTGATCCACTTAAGTTTTTTAAATGTTCTGTAAGAATTTAACAGTATAACCTGCAATTAATTTCAACCTGAAAATTGAAATCATCCAATCTGTTATTTCTAAGCAGATTCCCAAGAGAGGAAAGATCTATTCAATCAATGAAGGAAATGCCAAGAATTGGGACATGCCAACTACAAGGTTTGTTTGCCTATAGTTTTCAGTTTGATTAATGATGCAAAATAGGTTATAACATGCTAGCCTAGCAGGTACGTTCAAAATTGTAAGTTTCCAGAAGATGGATCATCACCCAAGTCCCTGAGGTATATTGGAAGGTATTTACTCTCTCGACCTTAGAACTTCCTTCAAGCGATCAGACGCTCTTAATGTTCTTTTAATTCCTGGAGAGTGCACTTCAATAGTGTTCTGTAATCTAAATGTGTATAAACACTTACAAATGCAGCATGGTTGCTGATGTTCATCGAACAATGCTTTATGGTGGAATCTTTATGTACCCTGCTGATAAGAAAAGCCAAAATGGAAAACTACGGTAAACTCCAACCAAGAACAAACTACCTAAACTAACTGAAATGTTACTCGACGAGGCTCGATCCTTTAACTGTGTCTGGATTTTGCTTGTTTTTTTATCGAAACAGTGTTCTCTATGAAGTTTTTCCCATGTCATTCCTGATGGAGCAGGCAGGAGGTCAAGCTTTCACCGGCAAGAAAAGGGTATTATTCCCTTGGTTTTGGATCCATTTCGTTTGCTTGCTTGAAGCAAAGTCGAGTCTTTATGAAACTTTTTGTTGCTTTTGGGAGATGAAACAGAAAGTAACTTATGTTTTTCAGGCACTGGACATAGTACCAGAGGCAATACATGAGCGATCTCCTGTGTTCCTTGGCAGCTACGATGATGTTGAGGACATAAAAGCTATGTATGCTGCTGCTGCTGAATAAAAACCCAAGAAAGGATGAATGCGTTTGGAGTTCATGTAATAATGAATAGTCACTACTTGTATTTCGAGGTGGTATATCTTAATTAGGAGGGATAACATGGAAATCTTTGTTTTAAGGGACAAACACTCATATTTGTTTTAAGCTACTTGAAAGGTACAAAGACAACAAAATCGGGATGGGGGACCAAAATTATCAACTTAATTAAATACAGGGACACAATCAATTAATTAACCAATTTCATTTACTGCCACATTGATGCAATTTGCAAAGTGCAAACATGGGTTAATATCTGATGGGCCTACTATCTTCCACTACTAACCCAAAAAAGTTGAATGGGCCTACGAAACCTAATGGTCCGTGGACTAGTATTGGCCCGTCAAAGCTTGGGCCAAACAACCTATATGGTAAGTTTTTGTTTTTGTTTTTGTTTTTGTTTTTTTTTTTTTCTGTTTTACGTTCTCCCAGTAAACCCTTTTCATCTTCTAAAAATAATTTTCATAATTTTTACAGCTTCATTTGCCTAATCCATATGGAATTGGGTATTCATTGTTAGTGATTAAAAGTTCCCGGATTCTATTTCTCAAAGAAATTAAATTCCCAGATTCTGCAATCACTCTCTCACAATCTAGTCACAAATTCTATACCTCTTTTAAGTCGTGAAATCCAAGTTTGGATCTTGAAGGAAGGCTCGTTTTAGTAGCAGAATTGAGCTCCCCGCTGTCAATGAAGATTTTACTACCCTACATCTGGGTTTGGTTTGGATTTTGTTCCAGTTACAGAAAACCCAGTTGTTATAAAGAGTACTTATTGGGTTTATGGTCTCTGTATTTTCCTGTCACACTCGATAAATGGAAGGGAGACCACCGTGTACTGGCAATGTAATAATGCCTGGTGTAGGGTGTGAGTTTCGAGGCTTGCAAGGATCATCAATGGAGACACTTCAGGAAGACAACCCACAATTCTACCAGCAATTTTCCATGGTGGGTTCTCAAAATGAAGATGCTTTGCCTTTCGGGGTGGAGTATGTGCAAGACTTCCAGTTAGGAGGGCAGGGTTCAGTGTTTGAGGATGATGAGGTAATTACTGTGGAAGAGGATGTAGATGGGTTTGATGAAGTTGGTGGAGAGATGGGATCCCCATGGCAAAGGATCAAATGGACGGAGGAAATGGTGAGGCTTTTGATCACTGCTCTTTCCTACATTGGTGAGGATTTGCTATCTGGTTGTTCTTCTGCCCATGGAAAGAAGAAGTCTTTGGTCTTGCACAAGATGGGGAGATGGAAATGTATTTCGAGGGCAATGGTGGAGAGGGGCTATGTTGTCTCGCCTCAGCAGTGTGAGGACAAGTTTAATGATTTGAATAAGAGGTATAACAAGCTCAATAGAATGCTTGGTAGGGGAATTGCTTGCAAAGTTGTGGAGAATCCAGAGCTTTTGCATGCTATGAATTTGACTGATACGTCAAAGGAAGGTGTGAGGAGGATTTTGAGCTCAAAACATCTATTCTTCGAACTGATGTGCTCATATCATAACAGGAATAGACTGTTCCTTCCTCATGATCCAGAGTTGCAACTGTCGTTAGAGTTGGCTCTTGCCAGTAAAACTGATTCTGAGGTTCTTGATTCAAAGGGGCCTGAGGCTGCTTCTTTTGACGAACATCAAGGCGGAAAAGGTGATGATCATTTGGGAATGTCCTGGTTTCCTCAGATGTTGGACCAGGCAGATGAGAGTCAAGACGTGGTTCCTGTTAATTTCTTGAAGAATTCATACTGTGACAGGATTGATCCTCAGCAGCAAAATCTTTTCACCGAGTTGAATCAGTTTTGTCCCGAGGGAAATGAGACAGAAGAGTTACAGAGTCAGTGGTTGGCGTTTAGATCACTGCAGCTTAAAGAGCAGAAGCTACGTGTGAAAGCCCAGATGATTGAGATCCAGAAGCAGCAATGTAAGTGGCAAAGGATTAGCTCTAAGCGAGACAGGGAGCTGGACAAGATGAGGCTGGAAAATCAGTGCTTGAAGCTTGAGAATGAACGAATGGCTTTACAATTTAAGCACAGGAAACTGGGTGCTACGACAGGATCAAGCAGTTAACTTTGTCTTTCAAGACTTCTGCCCCTCCTATATGTTTTAATCTTATAACTAAGCTACATAAGATATCAGCTTTCTGCATAAGTTTTTACCTTGTGCGTCCAATCATTTTGTTGAGTTACATGGTAATAGATTTTGTGGAGAATTGTTTTGCTTTCATCTCATGGAATCTCTCTTTGCTTCTTGTTAGTATATAAAGTTTTGATGTACTTTATTGCAGGTTAAAATTTTTCAGTTTTTTTGGATAACGAGATGCTGTATTTTCACAAAATGCTTAGTAGACAATCCAGAATAGGCCAGCACTACGAAATCCTTGTGGACACAACTTGGGAAATATTTGTTAGAGAATGATTTCAGTTCTTCTCGTATCAAAAAGTAACTTTTATATTGTCATGAAGTTTTTGTTGGCAAGTTGTCATTCTTTCAGAAACCATTTCATGCACTCAAAGCTTGTCTATCGTATCTAAATGTTTTAAAAGTGACACTAATAATTATTCGTAGTTCTATTGTTGCATATGGTAACTGGTGAACTTTATGTCATTTTTCTTATCTTTTTGCAAGACTTACTCATTGTGGAGATTGAGAGCAGATTAGGCAACCAGTTCAATGTTCAGCGTAAAACATACGAGTCAGTGTTTCCCACCCTACATATGTTTCCGTACCTGAGGTATGTTTTTGTTTATCTGTGCTCTTTGGCTGAGACATTTTGTTGCCGTTGTGTTATCTAAGGTGACTTTATGACTTCATTGTTCAGTAATAGAATCTTTTGTTTGGTTGGTTTAACTTATCTTGTGAATAAATTGCTCAGAGCTGTTTTTTCCTGAATGTAGTGTGAAACACAAATGGTTTAAGAGTTTAACCCTGAAAGAGACAGCTTTGGTTCTACTAGGTTTCCTCCGGCTTCACCTGAACCTGAAGGTTAATGTTTTAGGATTTAGTACCTGAAGGTTAGCGCTCTAGAATTTAGTAACAAGCTAAGTCTGAACAACTTGATGGGTTCAACTTGTTTTGGTTGCTGGGTTATGGACACAAAAGACCATGTGAAAAAAGACATGCCAAGACTTCCATTTTTCATCATAGCCACCTTTTGGATATAGCAAGGAATTAACTGATCTGCTGCATTATGCATCCCAGTTAATATTCTGAGCTGGCTTGGCTTTTCTAGATAATTTATGGACGTTACAGTCAAAAAGGAAACTGTTTGTTTGTGAGAAGGCAAAGTGGCCTATCATCCACCGTAGTATCAAGTTGATTCTGTCAAGCCACAGCTAATTTCGACAAACTAAAATGGAAAATATTGATTTAAACTAAAATTTAGACTGGACTTTCCTGTCAAAATGGAAGAAAAAAGAAGAGCTGTGAGAAACCTATTAGGATCCGCCCATCTGAAAGTTTGGTGGCCGGAGACTATTTAAACGTGCTTAACTCTGAATGGTGTGGTTTAGCTATTTGCATGACCAACCTTATACTATAACA